>CAJUYG010000612.1:55422-70874 GCA_910591675.1 Galerucella calmariensis
ATCATATCGTTAGAATGTCATAAAATAAAATATTTTATTTCACATTTCACCAGAGGTGTGATCTACTATGAATGGACCTTAATAAAATTTGACAATAAAGTTTTGTAGTCTTAAACTTCAAAATATTATTGATTGTCTAGTTGTCATATTTTTTCGTTGTGTCAGATAGGGACCAAAAATTATTTTATTAATTTTTGTTACTAGTTAATCTTGACAACGGTAGCTGGAAGGCTACCGAAACGTCGAAATAAAAAATAAAAAACATTATTGTGGTTTGATTCCCAAAAGAATAAGAAAAAAGAACAGCCTTCTTGGTATGCATCATCGTTTGTGACGTATATCCGGGTTTTGGGTATGTCGTTTATTTTATTTGCTTTTTTGACATATAGCTAACCTTAAATTTGATCAATAATTGCCAATACGAAAGGTACGTCTGCATCCTATTTTGAATTGTGTAATTTCTTCGGCTTCCTAATATGTGATTACATATCTGGGTGCAATCACCTTCAGTCAGAAAATCTGCATGTACTGACTTTTATCGTTTTAGACCCATTTTTAACAGTGTAATCAAAATTCGATATATGTAGCAAGAAGAGGAAAATCTAAATGATGAGCCATTGTGAAACTCTACAAGTCACAAGCAGCAGGGTATGGCCTTAATCCAATTTATTTTGTCATTGTTAAGTTAGAGGAAAAGATGTATGCGTGATGTTGTCGTGCGGTTTTCCCTGGGAAATTTCAAAATTCCTCGAGGAAATCGACGAAAATTCTATAGTACGTTGTAAGGTTGAACTTTAGATAGAATGTGTGTATTTATGAAGATTGTGTTCTCATTAGGAATTTGTAATTGTTGAATTTAAATTTTGTATAGGCAGTACAACTTTTTTTTTTATTTCCAAGTAGCCGTGGTAAGCCTATGGCAAGAAGCGCTTACTGCGCTACCTCTGATGCTGGCAGCCAATGATGCAATTGAACCCAGGTTTGTGTTTAATAAACCCTACAAAATACGAATAAAACAGAACACAGAGTCAGATGCTGCAAATTCAATACGCATATATACAGGGTGTACCAATCTTACGACAAACTTCGGTATATAGGTTATTTTAAGAGATATCAAAAAATGTTATTAACCAAAATAGTATTTTTGCTGATGGAATTTTTTGATATCTCTTAAAATAACCCATATATACCGAAGTTTGTCGTAAGGTTGGTACACCCTATATATATATGGCTCAAAAATGAAAAAAGGCTCAGGATGTGGAGTTTACTCCAGAGCACTAAGCCGGAAGTACGGATTAAGTGAGGAATGGGAAACAATACCAGCGTGGTTCGAACAGAACTGGCTGGTATCTCAACTGCCACAAAAGAACTAACCAGAAAATTAATTTCTGGCGAAAATATAACTAGTACTAGAATGCCACCAAGATTTAGCTAACGCCTCGGCAGATAACAATATGATCCTGAGGTGGGTTAAAGGGCATGAGTAAAGGTAATCGCATTGCCGATTCATTAGCACTAGGGAAATGACACCTTCGGCCTGATGACTTCGACAATTGCGGAACTAGCCAAACGTTACACCCATGCTCAATCCCTTAAGAGATGGGATGGAATCAAAGGAAGCAGTCTAGCCAGGATCACTCTGGGCGACATTGGGAAGCCGGTACCGAAGAAATATTTGGCGATGACCAGGAAAACCTACGTTTAACAGTAGGATTTTGGACTAGCCACTGTCAACTAAGGAAACACCTCCATACTATGGGATGGATGCAGGATGTGTGAACAGGAAGATGAAACTGTCAGGCATGTCTTATGCGAGTGTCCGGAGTTATTGCCAATAAGAGAGTGTGTGTTCGGTGAGTCTTGGCCTACACCTGCCGATATAAAGGAGATGTCTCCTAGTGACCTGTCCACACCTTCCTGGGAAGGACAGGATGGACGATGACCTAGGAGGACAACTCCTCGGAAGGATGTACAACGGATCACATGTGGCCTAAGTGCACTCACTTCACAGATACAGATAAGTAGCCGTGGTTCTGAAAGACCCAGTTTTAGTACAACACAGAATGTCCCAGCTGATAATATTCCCCCCCTTACGAAGATGTGTAAATTGTTGTAGTTTATCATAATCGATTTATTTTTATTACAAATTCTTCATTGCTGGTTGTCGACGACTAGTAATGGAAAATTTGATTGCCGATTTTCACAAATTATCCACGCCCCTGGTCAAGTTTGGGTAAGTAGTGCAAGGACAATAGTAAAGTGGCTTGTACTGTAAATTTATTATTTCATATCCAAAGACAAACAAGCTCCCGCACTATTTCTTAACGGGGCACGAATGATGCATACGTTTTCAACACCCTATAAGTTAATATTTGCAATGTGTGTATAAAAAATTAATTTATGATTTTCCCTGACCGAGCAGAATTTGTCATCCTTAACATTAATCTGTTATTTGAGAATACTTTCATTCTCACGTAAACTATACAAAAAAATATCTTCTTCCCCCAGGTGAGTGAACGAGTGTATGTACACAAACTACACCACACGTTAAGGTTAAACACACATGGGTAAACATTGCAAACACCTTTAAAATCAAAGCCGCCATTGGTCGAGGCACACTAGAAAAGAAACCCGGCGATTGGTCGGTGCGTCGCTTTTAATTTATATTCCAGTGCCTGCTTGATGTTTAACGGAGGCGAGTTTCATTTGTAAATTGGTGGTTTTTTGTATGGCGACAAAGATGGGCGAATTCGTCTGAGAAAGACGGAATTACGAAGCGTATAGAGGCGGACTCTTTTCATATTCTAATAGGTACAGTCCGAGATAAAAGTATGTTTTTTCTTTAAATTCATATTCTTCAAAGGGGAATAATAATGACATTTTTTTTTCGAGGATTTGTTATGATAATTTGAGAGGAGATTGGAGATTAAATTTTTTATTGGGAAAATATAAATCGAGACGAAAATTTGCTCTTAAGAATAATGTGTCCTGGAAAATCATTGGCATTTCCCGGAAGGTTCTTTCTATCAACTATCAAGGATGATAAATGGAAAACCTGGTGTACCTATTTGCAATATGCCAAAAGAGAATTTTTGGAAATTGATTGTTTCAGAACCACCGGTCAGAGTCTTAAAGTCCTCGGCACCTAAACCTTTTTTTGCTCATGGATGTGCCGTAGTAGCATTTACCAGGCTCAACAGTCTTTTCACTGGGTCCTTCTCAGAGGAATCATCACTTGGATGCTCTAGTCCTAGAAGTCTATATCTCCAATGAGATAATGCTTCACAAGATAATGTGAGAAGCTGTTTCCTCCTCTTCCATACACAATTGCACAACCAACGGATAGGTTCCTCTCTATACAGGGTGTCTCACGACGAGTTAAAACTAAGGTTTAGGTATAGAAAAGTATACATGGATTTGCCTTATTTTTTACCCCTGAATGCATTAAAATGGAAAAAACCGGGTGGTTCTATTTAAGAAATAAAGAAATTTGATATTTATGAAGTTAAACTTTGAACACTTTTTATACACACCCTGTATAAAATGGAAAATGTTTCAACATAGATTCAAATACGTCTAACCTTGCTAAAAGCAACCGAATGGGAACCATTTTCATATCTTTATGGGTTTCCTCGTAAAAATATAATTTACAAGGGTCTGCAAAGTTTTCAGACAAAACTGTGCTAAAATCTTACGTCGATTTCAAAAATGTACTAATATACAGGGTGTTCTATTCAAAATAACAAAGTTGCAGTCGACTTTCGGTAGAACCGGAAACCGGTGTGAAGTTGGCAACCGAAATGACGGAAATACCCGAAGGAACAGTGGCGTACCGTGATAGGGAATAACAAAAAAAATTGGGAATTATCATGTAAATGGTCCCAAAAAATTGAAAATGAATCAATACAACACATACTGAAAGGACAACCCCTTCGAAAGGGTCTAAGGGTATCAAAATGTCCAAAAACTACCCCAAAAATATTGAAAACGTATAAAAACCTTGCCGGAAACAGAGTATCATCTTCTGAATGGCCTCAAGAAATCACAAATGAATCAATACAACACATACTGAAAGCACAACCCCTTCGACAGGGTCTAAGGGTATCAAAATGGCCAAAAACTACCCAAAAAATATTGAAAACGTATAAAAACCTTGCCGGAAACAGAGTATCATCTTCTGAATGGTCTCTAAAAATTTTTGGGGTAGTTTTTGGCCATTTAGATACCCTAGTTCGAAGGAGTTGTGTTCTCAGTATGCGTTGTATTGATTCATTTTAAATTTTTTGGGACCATTCAGAAGATGATACTTTGTTTCCGTCATGCTTTTCATACGTTTTCAATATTTTTGGGGTAGTTTTTGGCCATTTTGATACCCATAGACCCTTTCGAAGGAGTTGTGCTCTCAGTATTGTTTGTATTGATCCATTTTCAATTATTTGGGAACATTCAGAAGATGATACCCCGTTTCCGGCAAGGTTTTTATACGTTTTCAATATATTTGGGGTAGTTTTTGACCATTTTGATACCCTTAGACCCTTTCGAAGGAGTTGTCCTCTCAGTATTGTTTGTATTGATTTATTTTCGATTTTTTGGGACCATTTACAAGATAATTCCCAATTTTTGTTGTTATCTCCTATCACGGTACGCAACTGTTCCTTCGGGTATTTCCGTCATTTCAGTTGCTAATTTTCGGTTGCCAGCTTCACACCGGTTAACCGTGAAGTCTGCCATCTTTGAAAATATTTTAGTTAAAAAGATCGTATCCGAGAAAACACAAACGTAGAAGTAGAAGTGCTTTGTTGTATGATTTATTATTGATAAATTAATGGTCTCTTAAATCAGAATTTTATCAAGGGTAAGTACACTATTTTTGGGCATACAGATACAATAAGCTTCAAAATTATAAAAAAATAACTAGGTACAAATAATTCAAAGAAGGTGTTTAAAGTGACACCCATCCTGTTGGATACAAATTTGAACCCTTTTTAAAAAAAAGTTATTTTTCACTTTCTTTAACATTTCTGGTGTTACTGTTTGAAACGCTCTCCTTATCATATCCTTGTCATATTAAAAACACCCTGTATATGATAGCATACCAGTAAATATTGGAAACAGAATGTTAAAAGCTTCTAGTGAGATGGTGTAAAGCAAATGTGGTTATTCGTGTTTATGTTGAAGTTATTGTATTTTTTCGTAGAGTCTATAAATTATGTAAAATCGATTTATCCTGGAAACTGAACTAGATAGGTATAGGGCAATGTTAATGAACTTACATTATTTTTAATAGTGCAATTCAAAAATGTGATAAAATACAGGGTGTTCCATTTAAAGGAACCTAACTTTGATACGGCACGCTTTTTTTGGAGCACCCTGTATATTCCAAAATATTTTTAAATTATAGTCCTAAGCCATCTACTTAATTCTACGTCTTATTTTTTCTAATTATTTTTGCCGTTAAGACGCCAGAGAATAGTTCGTTCATAGTGCCCCACCCTGTATATGTTAAAAAAATTAATTGATATCTCATGGAAAAGTTGAAAACTTTTGGAAAATTTGAATGAAAATTACCCCGATTTCAGATTAAAACGTCACCTCTTCGTTGAGTGCGTGATAAACTGATTAATGAGTTTTGAAAACGATCCGGAAAATGGCGATTAAAACTAGTTTTTGATTTTGCGAATATAGAAAGCGAGCGAAGAGAATCAGGAAAATCGTTCCATCGCAATAATAATACCATCGGATATCGGCGGCGGCATTTTGATAATTCGCATTATTTAGCCGATGAGCGTCGATGCGCGTATTAAATTACTATCATTTGTTTCGGAAATGAAGTCAAATCGTGTCGGAATCGCGGTAGGCTTGTTACGAAACGAGATATGACGCTTCAGACCGCTATAACACTACCGGCTCGTTTTATACTAATTTTTACAGTCATTTCGGATTTTCTTTTTCAATTCATTTTTCCTTCTTTTATTTTTTAAAAGATAACGATATGCGTCATTACAGAATCTGACTTGTTTAACACGATTCAACAAAATTTAATGCGGGGCCAATGGGAAGAGAGATAATTAAGTATCCAAAATGTCAAATGAAAACAAATCTATTTGAAATAAAATAATGCTCTCTACACAAGTCACAGCGCCACTGGCGGGTATAAAAAAGGTAGAACGTGTCGCGGGACACACGGTAGGAGCTTTAGTTCCTTTTAAGCAAAAATTATGTAATACATCTGACATTATAGATAAACAATTTGCAAATTCCTCGGTGGTCGAGTAGTAAGCAAACCAGACTCTCACGCGGTAGACCCGTGAAGAAGTTTTTTTTATTGTTAATTTTATTTTCAAATAATTATTCTGCTTGATATTGATAACAGCATCGTATATTTAAAAAGGGAAACCGTAGCATTATACAAATTGGACATTCAAGAACTGTACGTTTACCACAAAAAAATTAGTGGAAACATACAATTAAATTGTTAAATTTTCAATTTGAAGTTATATTACAGTTTATGGAAATTTTTATTTTCTAGATTTTTTCTTAAGTGGGTCGTGAAAAAATATGCTGTTCGACTCGTGTGGATTGTACATATCGCACTTGAAACTTCGTCCTCGTGCGATATGGCCATCATATCCACACTAGTTGCACAAACTACTATTTCTATCAAAATATGCCCTTTTACATTTAAAAACAACCTGCCAAATGTCAAATCAATTTATCCATCCATTTTAAAGTTATCGAATTAAAACATTCAAGTTTTCAAAATTTCAACACCCTGTATTTCAAAAATTAAATGTACTAGACCCCTTAATCCTCATATCATTTTGTCCAATTTTACGAGATGAATCTACATGCAAACGTTGTAATTACCCTTAACGTTCGAGATGCTTATACCATTTTTTGCGCGATCGTATTGAAATAAATTCCGAATAAAATAATTTAAACTTCTTCGAAATAAAGGAAATGTCAAAAGTGACATTTATACTTCTCGATCAGTTTAATATATTTTGCATTTTGGTGAAATTGTTTTCATGCTATTTTTTTCTTTTCGACGTCTGAACGGTAAGTATAGTATATTAAGTATTAAGAACGGTAAGTGTTGTTTACCGGTCGACAGCAATGTTTTGAGGCTGAGCGTAGCGAATCCTCCAATTTTGCTGGAGACCGGTATTACCCTTAACGTTCGAGATGCTTATACTATTTTTTGCGCGATCGTATTGAAATCGAAATAAATTTCGAATAAAATAATTTAAATTTGTTCGAAATGAACGAAATGTCAAAAGTGACATTTTTACTTCTTGATCAATTTAAAATATAATTTGCATTTTGGTGAAATTGTTTTTATTACTTTTTATATTGTTCTGTTCATTGAAAAAATTTAAATCTTCTTTTGTGTAATTAATGAAGTAATATATTATTTAGGACCACTAAAATGTAGGTATGTAGGGCTAAGACGTCGGTAAGTAATTTACTTACCGACGTCTGAACGGTAAGTAAATCACTTACCGACGTGTTAGACTTAGAAACCAGTAAACACAACCTACCGTTCTGACAACCGATGATGTAAATAAACAAAAAAGATCAATCGCGCCAAAAAAACTATGGAAATAAAAATAAAAATTTATCCGAACAAATTCAAGTAGATAACCAGCACTGCGAATACCAGCTTTGCATAGAATTTTAATGTAACATCGGTGGTTCAGTGGTAGAATGCTCACCTTCCACGCGGGCGGCCCGGGTTCGATTCCCGGCCGAATCATATGAATCGCTGCTTCGTAAACGAGAGTGACTCAGGAGAGAGCACACGCACGCAAGCAAGGTACATAACGAAGCAACGTAACATAACGTAACGTAACGGTCAGATCTTTTGCGTCGCGACCCCCGGTCGCTCAAACCTAACCTGACGTAAAGAACTAAAGTTCCAAAAATGGACTTGGTCAACATGCAAAATACTGTGATTGGATCCATTTAGTTCCTTTTTTTTTGTTTTATGTTGACGGTTCTTAAAAATTTTCGCAATTTATTATTTTATCCAGCAGTTAAATGTTTTATTTTAATGTTATGTATGTTTATTAAATAATTCCAAACTAGCTTTCTGAGAATGTCATGAACTAACAATTTACTGAAGTGAAGAGAACATCTTCTGAATAGTGAATACGTCTGCATCCTATTTTGAATGCTGTAATTTCTCCCTATTGATAGGTCGCGCCTTGATTAGGATTAATCACAGACCTGCCTTTTTTTCATTTCTTCCAACCTAATGTGTTAGAAGGACATTAATATAACAAACTCTATGTTGTAAATGATGAAAGCTCATCAAAAACGAAGCCAGAAATCTCCTGCAGTACTTCAAGAGTAATAGAAAACTTGGTAAGAGATGGAGAAATTATGGGAGTCAGAACATTTCATACAAGTTGAGAGAAAACAGTTATCCAAATTTTCCAAATAATGTTCATAATTGTAACAATTATACTATTTAAAGATCCCAGTCTCAACTTTTTGGATCTCCTTCTAAATATTTTCACTTCCCTGTCATATTTTGTATCTTTGATTCATTCCTTTTTTGTCTCATTACCTTTGTCTCCCCATATTTGTACTTCCAGTGTGTGTGTCCCGCCTTTTGGCCTCCTCTTTCAAAATGTTTTCATCTTATTTCGTTCATGTACCTTATTTCTTTGATATGTCCTACCTATTTTTTAAGAATCCCTGTACTTCTAATATGATTTTCTTTGTCTTATTTTTATTGTAGAAATGAAAATAAAGTCTAGAAAGAAGTTTCTACATTTACAGACAAACGAAGACAACTAAAGCGACAGAAATTTCTCTAATACAGCAATCATGATGTATTTAATACATATTTATATTAATTCAGTTAGTTTTATCATTAATTCTTCATCTTCTCTACGATCTTAAATAAAATTATTGCGTTTCCACTGGAAATAAAGCATCGAAATTGTATCAATCATCTTTCCCAATTATTTTATAGATCTTTTATGTTTCGGAAGGGAAATTATTGCTAAGGAAGCAATATGATAATCTTATAAGGTAAATATCGCTGCTGTAAGCGATATGTGATAGCCGCGGCGTCTAAAAAATAATGAATTTCTTTAGAAATACCGCCTCGTCAAGGGTGAAAAATGTAATATGACATCAAAGAGAATATATTATGTGTCATTAAGAACCGAGAAGGAAGTTTTTTGAATCGATCTTTCGTTTCATCATCAGACTATAAAGATTTTTCAAGATGGAATTGCTCTCGTTATTTCTGTTATCTCTTTTTCATAATCATTCATTTGGAATGTCTTCTGTATTCTGCATTCTTAAGAATTATGAGATTATTTTTATTGGCAAACACTTTATACTGTGAATCTATCATTTTTCTTACGTCGATTTTGCTCTTGTTTCAAAACATTCTCCATTGTTATCATCATAATAGCATCAGCAGTCATAGAAATTCTTTTAAACCTACTTCATCTCCACAACTTATTTATGGAAAGCATATCACTTCTTGGTGTGCGTCATCGTTTGTTAATGTCCTTATTACAAACGTTAACTATAATCTTTGACTTGAAAAATTTGATTAGTTAATGTTTAGATTTTGATTTAGATCAATCGAGAGTAATTACATCATTCAAAATAGGATGCAAACGTACCTTTCGTATTGGCAATGTGTTTTACGTCTTTTTCTACTGTCCCACTGCGAATGACATTTTTAACAAAACCACGTGCCGTCAGGCGGGTGGTTTTGGATTAAATGTCATGAGCAAAATTACCTAAAAGCAACAAACTTGAATACGACAAGAGAAAAATTTTACCTTACAAAATTTTTAATTGAGTGGTATTCGACATGACTATTTCACGAGAGAAAAACTAAAAAATCATATGTTTAAACGTTTTATTTATTGGAAACTTCAATTATACAAAGCTAAAAAATAGTAACATTATGAAAAAAAAATTACTTATTTATGTAAGTACAATTACTCTAATTGTACGTTGTAGCATTATTTTGGGGATTGTTTTGCATCATAACCTGTGATGAATTTAAGTTAGAAACTGAGGATTCCTTTTCTTTATTTTTATTTTCTCGAAGGTTCTCTATAAGTTGGAAATGGTGTTCTTCATTTAATTGTAAATATGGTTTCAAAGAATGGGCAGAAGAATGTCCTGAAAGCTTAATTACTTCTTGTTCACCAACTCCTTTTGCTAATGCAGATATTGCAGAAGCTCTATGTGAATGATTGGTTATGTTTATTTTTTTTGTGTCTATACCAATTGATTCTGCCGATATTTTCGTCCACTTTGAAATTGTATTAATTCCCAATGGTGAATTTTTGTACCATATTCCTTTCTCCCAATTTGGATGTACTGTTAAAAATAATCTTGTTGCTGTTAGATAAGGATTGGATTCTCTTTTTTCAATAATTTTTAAAATAAACGAACGGGACACAAATTGTTGTTAGCATTATTGCTTACCAGCCATTTATTGCCAGATAAAGCTTTTGATCCTCCTTGTGTCGTTTTGGAAAAGATTGGATTATATTCTACCCTGCCAGTAAAATTACCTTTATTATATTCTTTTTTAAAGTAATTAATATCATAATTAGCAGCTTCATTTCCACGCCATGCTAATTCTAAAGAACATAAATGAAAAAACTTTTCTTGTAACCCATCAGTATTATCTTTAGAATAGCTTTCTGTGCCATTTCCATTAATTCTTCTTTGGTAAACGCGTTAGAATTTCTTTTTCTGGTTTCAGGTTCAGCCTGAAGCTTTTTACGTTTTGTATCCCTGGCCAATCTAGCAAATTTATAGGTAATATCTTTAAATGGATCAATTTTGATATTAAATTCAAGAAAATATTTTTCCTGAACCATTTGAGCAGTCGTATTCCAAAGTGTTTTCACACTAGCTTCAGTATAATCAGTTCCATCTCTTTTTTTCATGTTAAAACCATAATCTTCAAGAATTTTTGCTATAACTTGTTCAGAAGTATCCTTTTCTAACGTATAATTACGTGCGTCCAGAAACATTCTAAACCGTTCCCACGCAGACTTTTTTGTCTTCATTGTATTTCGCGGTATACTTTGCTTAATTGTACTCTCTATATCATTTATTGAATTATTTCCAAATCTTGTATTATTCATGTTAATAATACTTATTTAAATTTTTGAAACAGTTTAAATAATTTTTAGACAGTTAAATAAATAAATAAACAACTTAGTTTCCTTAGAAACCACTAACAAAGATTTTATATTGAATTTTATCACAGAGTGATAGAATTTTATACACATAGATTTGATATATTAATCGTCAAAAAATTGCCGCGACAAGACAAAAAATTGCCAGTTCAAAACCTTCAAATTTTGTCAGTTATCAATTTACTCCAGTGAAATAGTCGCAAAAAACCACTATATCTTACGAATCTAATATTTCGAAAATTTCAAATTATTTGAAGATTTTCTAAAGGCATTGGTATAAGCTATAGTATCTGTATCTTTAGAGTAGGGAGGGTGAGTGTAGGCTTACAGCACTTAGGCCACAGTTGACCCATTGTACATGTACATCCTCCAGGTCATCGTCCATCCTGTCTTTCCCAGGAAGGTGGACAGGTCACTAGGAGACATCTCCTTTATATCGGCAGGTGTAGGCCAAGACTCACAGAACACAACACTCTCTTATTGACGATAGCTCCGGACACTCGCATAAGACAAGATGCCTGGCAGTTGAGGTGTTTCCTTAGTTGACAGTGGCCAGTCAGGGGCGCTCAGGGTGATCCTGGCAAGACTACATCCTTTGATTCCATCCCATCTCCTAAGGGATTGAGCATGGGTGTAACGTTTGGCTAGCTCCGCAATTGTCGAAGTCGTTAGGCCGTAAGATGTAGTATAATGTTGATATATTTTTTAATTTTTTTTATACAAATTTGGAATTTACTAATTTGCGCTACCCCTTCATTACTGTATGAGCCTTATTCCGAACACATGGCGCAGTAATAGGATTCGCTATAATTTGGAACAATCACAAGTAACAATTATCAAACAAACGAAGATTTCCCAACAAATGATTAGCGGCAAGTTAAGAGCAGTTAATTCCAGATTCGAAATCGTGACATTTGAAGGCGTCGAAACGCCACAGGGGGTAGAAATCGTTTTCCAAAACGGGGGGTAGTGAAGGGACGCTTGTCGTCGGTCCGTGTACGAAGCGTGTTTTGTTATCCTATTAATGCACCACTATCGACACTCCCCGAAGCAATTCTATATTAACTTTGTTACGTTGTTAGTTATTTTCTCGCAAATTATCAGCGCCCTCTGTTGCCTCGGCACGTATTCTTACCGCATCGTCGATATGTATATTTTAAATGGACTAATGATGGGGAAAAATAGAAAGTTTGAAGGTTCCATTCAGTTAGTTATATTTTATAATTCTATACAGGGTGTAAACTTAACAAATACAGTAGCTCTAATTCCCTAGTAAAGGTGGGTGTTCCACAAGGGACCGTATTTGGACCAATTCTCTTTCTCGTGTATATGAATAACATTACACAAATTGATAACTTCCCTGGTAAAGTCATATGCTACCCGGATGACACTGTAATTATTTACACTGGTAAAGAATGGCAAGAGGTCAAACTCACCGCAGAAACAGCTTTGGGGAAGATAAGTTTATGGTTAAATGATAATCTACTAACTTTAAATGTGTTGAAAACAAAATGTATTACTTTCAGTTCAACCATCGTTAAACAACATGAAAATTTTGAAATTAAATTGCACACTATTGACTGTCAAAAAATCGATACATAAAGTGTCCCAAATTAAATATTTAGGTGTTATACTTGACCAACACCTACGCTGGTCACAACATAATGTCCATGTTAGCAATAGATTGAGAGCTTCAATGCATAAATTTCATGTTCTTAGAGAAATTCTTTCAAAGAAAAATTTACTAATACTTTATAATTCTCTGGTGGAATCTTTATTAAGATACTGTATAGTAGCTTGGGGTGGAGCATTTAAAATTTTAGAGACAACACAAAACACTATTTTAAAAATCATCCTAAAAAAAGAAAAGCTATTTTCAACGAAAAAATTGTATAATAAATCGGGTACTTAACATTAAAATACTTTTTGCTTATCAATGCATAATAAGTATATACAAAAGCGGCGAAAAATTTAACCACAAAAATACCCATTTAACTAGATCAGTTACTAATATGGAGATACCTCTAAAATTCTTTAAAAAATCAGTCAGTCAAAGATCATCATCTTTCTTCGGTCCAAAATTTTTTAATACAACCCCGATTCACCTTAGACAAATAAAAAAATTAAAGAAATTCCAAATTGAATTGAAAAATCATCTAATAACTAACCAAAATAAAATATTTGATATAATGGCTTAATAACATAAAAACTACTGGTTTATTGTTCATGGTCTCCTCTACTACTTCCTTGCGTCAGTATTGTCTTCTTCTTTTTATTATCCATTATGTAGTTAATTATGGAATCAAACAATTTTATTTTGTTAAATCTACATTATATTTAACCTTAAAGTTGTGACGCGTTTCGCTAACACAGTAGCTTTTTCAAACGAATGGAGGTATAATGAGACATTTTCAATTTATAAAGTGCCTTAATACTAAATTATACGGATATTTAACAATAAAATTATAATCTATTTACAAGGGAATGAAATGAATTTGTCTAAATATGGGATTAATTAAAGTATTTAACAAGTTTACCTGGAAACTCATTCACAACAATCCTACAGGAACCTTTCTAGGTAAAAAGGTTTAATAAGGGAGAATTGTTAATATCAAGTTGGTCGTTAAGAAGATTATCTGATTATTTGTTTTTATTTATCTTCTAAAAGATTTAATTTGAAGGATTTAGTTTCTATATGCAAAATTTCAAAATTTGAATCGAAAGAGTGTTGGTTTGCTAATAAATGATTTGAATAGTTGGAATCTGATTTTTGGTTGTCATAACTACGTTTGTGTTCGGAAATTCTAGTTTTAAAATTCCTAAAAGTTCTATCTATATAAATTTTATCACAGTCGTCATTACCACATTTTAATTTATAAACTCCTGATTTATTTAGTTTTGAAGATTTGGATTTGTTGTTTTTAATGAATTTGGATAAATTGTTGTCGGTTTTGAAGCAAATATTCAAGTCTAAAGTTTCTAAAAATGATTTTATTTTTAAGAATGGTATTCCAAAGTAAGTAAAGCTTTTAAATTGGTTATTTCTGTTTTTATCAGAAGGAAATACTTGTTCTAGAGTATGTTTTCGTATCTTTTTATTTATGATGTTGTCAATTAAATTTGGATCGTAATAACCTAACCTAACCTAA
Source organism: Galerucella calmariensis (assembly GCA_910591675.1). Classification (NCBI taxonomy): domain Eukaryota; kingdom Metazoa; phylum Arthropoda; class Insecta; order Coleoptera; family Chrysomelidae; genus Galerucella; species Galerucella calmariensis. Next base: position 69,767 of record CAJUYG010000612.1, read on the forward strand.
CCGCTATTTGTTTTATTATATTTAGTTCTTTATTGTAATTGTCAATATTCAATGGAACTGTTAAAAGTCTATGTATCATACTATTGAAAGCTGCTAATTTATGACTGATTGGGTGGACTGAACTATTATGAATTGTAATGTCTGTATGTGATGGTTTGTGAAATATAGAAAAGTCATGTCTATTATTTATATTTGAAATTGTAAGATCTAGAAAGTTTATGGACTTATTTTGTTCAATTTCTACTGTAAATTTGATATTTTTATGTATTGAGTTAATGTGAGTAATGAAGTTATCTAATTGTCTCGTAGTACCAGTGAAGCAAGCTAAAATGTCATCTACATATCGGCGCCAGTAAACAAATTTTTTACTAAGGGGGTGTTTTTGAATTATCTTTTCTATATTATCCATGAAAATTTCTGATAATAGGGGGACTGAGAGGGTTGGCCATAATCAAACCGTCTTTACTGCTATAAACCTTTCCGTTGAAATGAAAATAATTTTGATTTAAGCAAACTCTTAATAAATTTATAATATCAGACTGAATTATGGGATTAGTATTATTGTAAGTGAGCAAGTTATCAACAAGAGTGATAGTTTCATCAGGAGATTTGTTCGTCTCATAACTTTAATTGCAGTGTAATTTAGTTTTTTTTTTCTTTTTATTTTTATGTATTCAATATTAGCTATTTAAAGATAAAACGTGCAGAGTAAATACTACCTGATTGAGTAGTAACAAAACAGGCAGACATGCCTAGGTAAAATGCTCAATTAGGTGTCTTTAAGTATGTTTATAACTACAAACATCACTTTATTATCAATATGTACTTTACTATGGAAATAATGAAAAAATCTTGAAATCTTGAATCTTGAAGCACGATTGTTGTGCTCATTTTAGTCGAGTATTTAAAAGTAAGTTAATTTAGTGAAGAAAAGTTCAATCCGTTGGCAAAAAAAAACATGGATACAGGTTTTGATATCATGACAATGCGAAAGGGATGATCGGACCAAACCACCTAAATTTGTGTAGTGTTAAAAGTGATTAGTATTATTTGCAGTTGTAACTACTTATAGTCTGTACAGAAAGTACGAGGAGTAATAAACCCTAAT
>CAJUYG010000612.1:83846-111803 GCA_910591675.1 Galerucella calmariensis
TTTCACGTAATTATAACTCAGATCTGTCTTGAGACACCGTAATATCAGAAAACGAATTTTGCGATGTTAAAAAACGATCGGTGAAAAGAACTGGAAAAAGGGGCTAGCGGGGATGAGTATATTAGAAAAAGACGTCGCATATAAATGAGACCCAATGAAAATGAAGCCTGGCCTACTGCAGTAGTGAATTTTTAATTATGCCTGCCCACACTCTTTTGTTTTTACCGCTATGATTCGAAAAGTACTTCGGACGAATATGCAGGGAAGGGTTATTTTCAAAGATGGCTTAATGCTGATAGGCATGTGGTTTTAGAATCGTTAATATGTCTAGCGATGCGGATCTGTGGTGGGAAAGAAGTGAAGATGGGGTTTAATTAAGGACCGGGGTAATTATTTTTTTTCTTATTAAAAATTTTAATTAACTAGTAAGTATAATGAGGCCGTAATCAAGTAGTTTGAAACTACATGGTTTAGAGTGGGATATTTTTTCTGGACAATTGAAAAATATTATGGGAATAATATATTAGTATATTATACCCCAAGGTGGTGAAGACTGTTATTATTGACTGAGCACCAAGATTATTTCGCCAGGGGCTTTCCCCGAGCGGAATAAGGTGCGAGATTTTCAAATGTCTTCAACACCATGGTGTATATACAATTTTTTTCACTATACTAGCCAACTTTAAGACAAAAATTAAAAATAATTCACAAACGCACCACGAGAAGCGTTTACTTTGTCGTCTGACTGACAAATACACTGTCAACTGTCAGTTTTCGATATATTATGAATGTACTCGTCACGTCATCAGTCATTTTTGGTTGAGCGCGAATTTTAAACTAATGGTAGGTATTTTTATTCAAATAATTTTATCTTGATAGTTAATTTCAAGCAGTAAATATGTTAAAGACAATCTCCTGGGTACACAAAATTATGTTGCGCAAGTTTTTGTTGAACTACTATCCCAGAATTGTCAAAATGTTTGAATTTGTCCATTATTGACCTAGGTTAATAATAGAAAATTATGATGATGACCCGTTAGATAACCTGTAATAATTCTTATACTGATATTCAGTAGTTCTTCGGTCCGTTTTACACATGAAGGTTTTACTGTGTACCAGCTTTGGAGTGTTCCTCCACTGAAGTCTATGTTGGCTTTGTACCCATTTTTGTATTTGCCCTCGGACTACCTTCTTTGTTGTCCCAAGAGCTAGTTATGGTCCAACATATGCTGTTGCTGAACCTCTTCTCACGAGCTCATTGACTATATACAGTGTTTTTAAAATAATGCGAAAAAATGCAGCCACTGTTAGTTTTTCAACATTCCTATTAAGTTACAATGGGTAGACCCCTTACTTATTTCAAAGATAGAGTTGTGAGAAAAAGAATCTATTTAAAATTTTCAACTATTATAATCAGTTCTTCCAAAAGATCAACAATAGATGGGTATACCAGAATATTTTGGATTATTTATGAATATTTTTACGGTGTTTCTCGTTAAATAAAAAGATCTGTAATAGAGTGCAACTATGTTGCTGGCATATGAGCATAATATTTACTTAAAATACAGCATCTCAGTCATATAGATGATATAAGGGAGGAACTTTATGTACCTTCGTGAAGTATATTAAAGGAAATAGAAAAATAGAAAATGCATCTAGAAACAAAGTTGCCATGGGATGTTTAAAATAATGTGTGGAGAGAAAATTGTTTTCATTTATGGGAAAGTTGAACATTATGTTAAATTTCTGAAGTTATTAGTTGAGATTATTGAATAATATTGATGCTAATATTTTATAATATTATATATATATATATATTTATTAAAAGCATTAAATGGCGCTAGAAAGACACTCCTGTTCCTTATAAGAAAAGCTATGAATAAACATTTTTTTTCCAAATTAATCTTACCAATCCTTTTGAAAGCGATATTAAATCCTCTTATATATTTTAATAGATAATACTCTCTCTTTCGAGACGTATAATGAAAAGAAACGGTTTCGAATATCATCTTCAGATTCATAATCGTAAAATAATTTTCATCAATAGAGAAATTCAAATCCTTTCAATCGGTCTTTTCGGATACTATAATTTTCCGTAAAATTTAGATTAATATTTCAAGATGTTATTCAATTTACGGTTAAAGAAAATGTTCTAACGCTTAATATAAACGTTCTCTCTCTTTTGTGGTTGTAAATGGCACAGATTCAGCAATTCGGTTCAATTTATATTGATGGAGGGGACTTAAATATTGTGCAGGCATCGAATTAATGTCTTCTTTTTGGGGGATTTGTCTTTATGCAAGTACTATAAGGGCAGGATCAAATTTGTTAGGTGACATATTTTTCTAAACTCAAGAGGAATTTCGAAAAAAAAAACGTTTTTAACTAGTGTGATGTTAAGTGTTATTAAATTGGGTGATTTTAAAAAAAAATTATTTTTGATTTAAAAGAAAAACACCATTTGGACTAGATTAGTTAAGAGTGAGAAAGGTCTAAACTTTTTTTGAATATTTTCAAGGAAAATCAATAATTTTTTTTTGGAGCAATGCAATCCATCTAAGCGATTTTTTGATTTTTTTTGTGGGAACAAAAGAAACCGTCATATTTTGATTAGATTTTTGACCAGTGTGAATAATGTAAGCTTTTATTTTGGATATGTCTTTGAAAATAAAAAGAAAACCTAATTTGGACTAGAGTTCTGAACAATATGAACCTTCTAAGCGATTTAATATTGGAAAATAAAAGAAAAAACATTGGACTAGATTAGTGAAGAGTGAGACAGATCTTAACTTTTTTTGTATATTTTTCAGGAAAATCACTAGATTTCTGAGCAATGCGACCCATCTAAGCGATTTTTTGGATTTTTTTGTGGGAATCAAAAATGACCGTCATATTCTAATTAATTTTTTGACCCGTGTAAATAATGTAAGCTTTTATTTTGTATATGTCTTTGAAAATGAAAAGAAAACCTAAGTTGGACTAGATTTTTGAGCATTGTGACCCTTCTAAGCGATTTATTATTAGAAAAGACACGATTTGGACTAGATTAGTGGAGAGAGAGACAGGTTTAAAAGATTTTTGTATATTTTCAAGAAAAATCACTAGATTTCTGAGCAATGCAACCCATCTAAGCGATTTTTTTATTTTTTTTTGTGGTAACCGTCATATTTTGATTAGATTTTTGACCCGCGTGAATAATGTGAGCTTTTATTTTGGATATGTCTTTGAAAATAAAAGGAAAACCTAATTTGGACTAGAGTTCTGAACAATATGACCCTTCTAAGCGATTTAATATTGGAAAATAAGAGAAAAAACACCATTTGGACTAGATTAGTAAAGAGTGAGACAGATGTAAACTTTTTTTGAATAATTTAAAGGAAAATTACTAGATTTCTGTGCAATGCGAGCCATCAAAGCGATTTTTTGGATGTTTTTATGGGAACAAAAGAAACCGTCATATTTTGATAAGATTTTTGACCCGTGTTAATAGTGTGAGCTTTTATTTTGGATATGTCTGAAAATCAAAATAAAATCTAATTTGGACTAGATTTCTGAACATTGTTACCCTTCACAGCGATTTTTTATTAGAAAATAAAAGAAAAAACACGATTTGAAACAGATTTTTGTATTGTTTGATAAATCTAAGCGTTTAGTTTGGATGTTTCTTTGAAAATGGGGACAAAAACTCAATTTGGAATGGTAATGTGAGCTTCTCATACTTTTCTTTTTTCTTAAAAACAAAAAAAAACAGATTTTTGAGCGATTTTTTGAGTTTAATATAAAAATTTAAAGAAAAATACTTTTTGAACTACATTTCTGACAATTTGAAAAAAGTTTTTTTTAAAATTCTTTTTTAAAGAATTATAAAGCGTGACCAGCTCAAGCGATTTTTTAAATTTTTTAGAAAAGCACTCTGAACTATAGTTCTGAACAATGTGATCAATTAAAGCTATTTTATTAATTTCTTTTGTGTAAATAAAGACAAAAATATCAGTTGTACGAGGTTCCCATACGTTTTACCAATTTTTTTTTCAATTTCCTTGAAAAATGGTTTTCCACAAAATATTTTTAGGTTTAATCTTTCAAATATACGATTTTTCATTAAATCATTGAAAATCGCTCACCACCAAAATCAATATTAAAGAGAAAAAATGTAGAAGTATAAAATTTTTCAGTTTTTTTTTTTAAACTAAGGTACAGTTTTTAATAGTACTTTTAATTTCAAGTAATTAATATAAAAAAAACAGCATAAATATTTGCAAACAGCTGTAAAGGTCGTAATTCTACACCCATTACCAAACTATTAAGTACAATGCCGACCTTTCAGTAGGGTTTCAGCATAGTTTTTCTTTGTAAGACTCTCATATATACTGCGTGTCCACGTATGGGGTATTGACTAATATCTTGGGAGCCTTGAGGTTTGAAAGGTTCTAGTCTACGCCATTCGATTCAGAATTGAATTTTCTATAAAAAAAAGGAATTTCCCACATCGAAAAACCTTAGATATGGATTTTAGAATTTTCAAGCTTTGAAAACGTCCATACCGAAACTTATACTAATTCGCGAAGACTCATAATTTTCAAAATTCCTCTTTTTATAGAAAATTCAATTCTGAATCGAATGGCGTAGACTAGAACCTTGCAAACCTTAAGGATCCCGAGATATTAGCCAATATGTGAAGAAATGTCAAAAAGTCAGACTCCAGGTTTTCATAAAACTGAACATAAAATGAGACGGGTTTTAAAAAACTTATTTTATTTCATTTAATGGGGTTTCAGAACAAGCAAAACTTTTTATCAAGAATAACATTTTTCACTAATTAATATTTAAAGATTTTTCACCTATAGGATCTTTCATCCGTGGACACACTGTATATCAATTTAAAATTGAAAATTTGCTTTTCCGCAAATCGCTAGGAAATTATTCGCGATTTTTTTAAAAATTAATTAACATCTGTCGAATTTTAAACAATTTGCGGAAAAATAGTAAATTTACCGCGGCTTGCGCCTCGACTTATCAATTTTCACACTCGTCCTGAAATGTTAGGCTTTTCCTACTGGTTAAACAATGCACCATTACCATCTCATTAATCAGTTCGTTTTGTTCAAAATGTTCGTATTAAATAAAATACAAAATTCCAGATTAAAACGACGTTCTAAACAAAAAAATAAAAAATTTCGCCGGCGTGCAACTATTATGTGAAACTTTTTCAATATAGCAACATTGATTATGACTGAAAACAGTCGAACAAAAACCAATTATCCTTCCATCAAGCCGGCCGGGAGACAACACGTCAAAATTAATAACGAGCCTATAATTGTTACATAACAATTGTCCGAATCCAAAACAAAAATAATTCAACGAAAATTAGACGATTAGAAAAAACTAGTTCCTAAAACAGGGCCAATTAATCGAATCTAATCAACATAATTGATCGCATTACTACTAATTAAACCTCGTAAACTATTTGACAGTAATTGTATCGCGAAGCAATCTAAAAAGCGCCTTATTATCGATAGACATAACGTCGAAGAACGCTCCAACGCGCTCCTTCCAGCTCCACCTCTATTAAGTTACCGACTGCGAATATGCACCTTCGAGCCGGATAGTTACGGGTGTTTATTCCGGCGATCGGGCATGCGAATAAGCTCCGTACTTTTAGTGAGTTATTGGTAGAAACGAAGCCACGCCTACTTTAAGGGGTCCTTTTCAACTGAATATTAGGGAGTATCTTTGTACGTAAGAGACCTTACAGGACTCGTTTTTCAAATCGAAATAGTCAGTTTACTCTCATATTTGGCCATGTAAGGTTCATCTCGAGACGCCTAATAAAAAAAATAATAATAATAAAAATCCGACCGCGGGGATTTGAATAAACATTTTTTTTCCTTCAAATAGACTGTGATGGGTTGTTTATAGTGAAATAGTTCGTTGGGAAGAAGATGTCGATTTTGTGCAAGTTCGTTTACCGACGGTAAATACCTCCAGACTTTTCATACAACGAAAAATGAACAATGAAACTTTAGAGAGTACCATACACGTTACGGCGCCTAGTATATTGAACAAGCCGTCTCAAACCATGCCTCAAAGATCTCCTTTCGCCATACAGGAACTTCTGGGTTTAAGTGACAGCCACCACAGATCGCCAACGGCCGCTGTTTCGGCGATTACTCCTAATGTTTATCCCCAAAGACATTTGCAAGCTCCGACTTGCTTTCCTTCGGATCATGGCTTCAACCACCATCACATGACCATGGCGGCTAGTCGTATGGCTTATTTTAACGCTCAAGCAGCCGTCGCGGCGGCTTTTCTGCCTCACAATATTGCTGCGGCGGCTAGTATGAATAATGGAGCACATTCGCCAGCTGCCGTTTTGGGCTTAGCTGGACATCAAAGTGGAGGTGCTGGTGAGTTTTTGTTTATTACAGTTTGTCGATTTTAGAAAAAAAAAAAAATAGGATGCAGTCTATAAAGATTATAGAATTTGTTAAGGTAAAGTGTGAACGCTTTTTAAAAAATATTAATTTAAAAATGTACTATTTTAAATACAAATTCTGCTTTATAACAATTTTTATATGGTATTTGTCTTTCATTTATAAAATGGTAAGACATTCATTCATTTAAATTCTTATATTTTTTCCCTGCCATGTCAATATTTACATTTGCCTCTCAAATGGGGCAAAAAGTTTTAAAAAAACGTACCCTATACTTATTATTTCTTCAAATAAAAATTAAAATATTAATTGGAAAAATTGTTTTATGGAAAAAAAAGGTTATAATAATAATGAAGTTATTGTTTATAGAAAACAATGTTTACAGCAAGGTTAGTGTGTGATATGATAATATACATACAAAAATCTTAAGTTGTTAACAAAAAAAAATTATTAAAATTAAGGATTCTTTATGGGACGTAGTTAGAACATTATTTTTGCTAAAATGATTTTAAAAAAGTATCAAATTTGTGGTACAAGAGTAGATAATTTTTTCACGCTTACTTTGTTCAAAATTCGAGCTATAACGGGCAAATATTACAATGGTATGACAAGATAATGACTAGAGGAACATCATACTTTTTTGTTAGTAGAATTTTATATAAAGCTAAATGAAAAATTTAGGTTGTAGTAGTTGAAAAAATATAAATCACTACCTACTGTTTGATAGCAAAGTTTTATTATTCAAATTGTTGGTTTCTGTTGGGCAAACATATTTAAAATAGTTGTTTGATTCTATAGCAAAGATTACAGAATAAAAATATAAGATGTTTCACTCCAGGGCGGTTTGATTCAAGTTGCTGTCCCAAACGGACGCCGCTCTCATAAATTATGTTTACGACTCGCTTTTGTTGTCAATAACGAGACCGGTAGATACCAGATAAGTTCGAAAAGCTTATTTTATTTTAAGCTATACAGGGGTAATTAGAGAAATATATATTTAAATTAATGGGATTCTTTATCACAAAGGTTTAATTTTAAATGTTAATTATTTCGAAAAATGTTCGGGATGTGAATTTGAAAAGGCAAGTAAAAAATAAACTTGAATTTTTAAAATGAATCAATTCACAGTTTTTATCCAGCATCTTAGTAATTTTGTGATAATTATTGATAATCTAGCAGATATTTATCACAAATTGAATTAAATATACTCATTAGCCACCAGAATAATAGGGCCACTAAATCTGAAATTTTGATCTTTAAATAACGCGTATTTTTTTTATTGGCAAAGTTAAAACAGTAAAAAGAGAAGCACCTTTATTAAAAATTTTTATAAATGTGAAATACTAAGTTTGGAGTTTGGTTTATGTGTTATATTTAATCTATTGTTTTTCAAATCTTTCAATATATATTTGAGAGTAAAATATATACGGACTCTGGTATAGAGACTGGCATAATATTTGAAAGAAAATCGATTACATGGATGATGAAAAGAAAATTTAGTAAATTCGTTCAAAAGGAACTGACCAATTCCCCTTTGGTTAGCTATAGAATTGAATTTTTGTGTTTTCTTGCTTAATGTACTTGTTTATATAATATCCTTATTATAAAAATAAATCCGTAATTTTGTATTAGCAAATATTACAAAATATTTAGTGTTTAAGCTTTGCCATTAAAGAGAAAAATATTAATATGACTTTTTGCTCATTTCAACAATTAATTAATAAATTTAAAAAATCTATACAACATAAATATAAAACACGAACAACCAATTATACAGCAGCAAGAACCAATAAAAATACAATATTTTAATAAATTTGTTCCAATATTCCAATCAAAATAATCAGGATTTAGGATTAATTTGTTAGTCTATACACTTTTACGTTGGATATTTATAAAATTGCAATAAATTAATAGCTATTTGTGTATCAAGAGCAAAAAGTAGTACTTTGGCAGTCGAGACTACCAAAGGACTTTCTGCTCGACGTAGCGAAATACTGTACCATCCAAGTCACCAGACAGTCACCAGCGGCATCCGTGCTTTACGCGATAAATTCGAACGAGTGAAACATCTTATATTTTTATTCTGTAATCTTTGTCTATAGTCTGTTTCTTATTGTCTGACAGCACGCGAAAAGGTCACAGATGCTAATCAGGTAGTAAACCATAAACGTTCATGTAAGGAATTTATTAACTATTTAATTTTATACCCGATCTGATATATAAAGGTAACATCAATGTAAATTTGGTTAGTTAAAACAACTAACTGACCTTCATACATTTATACAGTACATTCAGTTGAAACAATAAATTATTTTTGAAATAATCTTGTAACTGACTGAATATTTCATTAATAATCTTGAGAATTTGGATGTCAGACATTAAGAAATAAACTATAACTGTTTATTTCAATTTATATTAAAAAAAAAAAAAATCTCAATTTTATTCAGCACCTTTTAGAGGTGATATATCAGAAGGTGGTGTGCTGATGAAATTTTTTTATGGGAAAACCCCATTATAATTTTATATGGTCAAATTTTTCTGCATGAATTTAGAAACACCCTATATGTCTGTAGTAAAGTAAAAGTAAAATCTTCAAATGTAATTTTCATTGACTTCTACACGTCAAATTGAATTGAAAATTAGCATACTTATAAAGAACCAATAAAAATACAATATTTTAATAAATTTGTTCCAATATTCCAATCAAAATAATCAGGATTTAGGATTAATTTGTTAGTCTATACACTTTTACGTTGGATATTTATAAAATTGCAATAAATTAATAGCTATTTGTGTATCAAGAGCAAAAAGTAGTACTTTGGCAGTCGAGACTACCAAAGGACGACTTTCTGCTCGATATACACACAAGATTTTTTCTACGATAACACCAAAATAAAATTAATTGCCATTGTTTGTACTTAGCAGTTTCGTGTACCTATGTACGTAGGCAACACTTATTACATTAATGTCAGATATTTTTTAGATATCTGCGCCAAAGTTACTTTCTGCTCAAGAGCGCCAATAATATCAAATTATGACAGCTCGTGGAAAAAACAAATTAACTTTTTTATTTTTAAAATATTGAAAACTTCATTTCCCAAAAGATATGACGAAATAACCCTTCAATAACCTCCACCTAGTGCCCTCCTCTTTAATTTACTATAATCAGCATAATTATTCTTAGTTCAAATATATGCACGGCTACCTAATTTCCTCGGTATTATTTTGTTAGGTGTAAAAAATATCAAACAGGAAACCATAAATCATTATCGAATTTAAACATAATATTCCTGCGGCAAAGAAAACAATGTTAAAGAGACGTTTCAACATTGATAATAACTGTAATAATAAGTGACGTGTCTACCTGTATTCCACAGCCAGGGACGAACTATGTGAAATAAATTATTATTCAATTGACAATTTATTATTTTTACACGTTTTTTTGGTTGTATTTGGAAGAGTTTCTAGCTTATAAAATTAATAAATTAGTATCCTAAATTGCGTTATTTGATGGATAGAACACCTTTAGTCCTTTGGAATCTTGAGAGCAGTTTAAGCTACCCAGATCTTAAAATCCCTCTGGGAAATATTCCTCTTACCCAGTTGGACTGCTGATAGCTTTAAGCAGAGCCTTTAAAAAGGACTACAAATACTTATACTTATGTGTAGAACTTACTAATTAATTAAATTGAATATTCTAAGATATTTTTCCTACTCAACTACACTGCACTGTCACGGCAAATTTATCACTTCTAAATAAATATTTGAATGGTAATGGTATTGTCCTCGCTACTTGCGGTTCACTATACAGGAAGAATCTAGCGAAAGTTGCCAACTGAACACTTATTTACAGAAAGAAGCGCTTAAAAATCTGCTTACTTTTTTGAATCACCCTGAAGTGTGTTTCAGCTATCAATATGATAAAAATACACTATAGATAAACAAACTAAAATGCAACTGTAGTTTTGGTACGGATTTTTTGTTGTTGTTCAAACGGCCAGTTCGACCCAGTGTATTTTTTCAGTTGAAACATATTCCATATTAAACAACTGACGCGAGCCCTAGTAATACGGCGTGACTAGACGAAAATGTTTCTAACGTAATTATGTCAAATTAGTACAATGGTTGACAAGTTAAACACCACAAAATCATTTATTAATTCCAGCTGGGTTGAAATAAACAGGATACGTTAAGTGGGAAATTAACAATGGACACTATCTGTTTGGAAATATCTATAATTCCACATGGAAATTTAATGTAACGTTAAATTAACTATTATTATTTTTTTTATGTGCTCTAGATTATTTAGTTATTATTACGATGTGGTTTTTATTTATTTTGGATTTATTTTAAAAAATAAGTTTTCAGGTTTTATATTTTCTAGAATTTCAAAAGTTCTCGCCATTTGTGCCGGTTCACTTTCCTCAATTAATTCACTCAATACTATCTTTACTGACTGTCCCAGGTTGTCTGATTTCTAAGAAGTGGGGAGGTTTTTTTAATGATTTCCTCTCTACTTAGTCTGTATCTTGTTTTTTTTGCAACACTTTCCACCACCATATGTAGAGGGGTGAGATTGAGAATCACTTCCATGGCTGCCGTTGGGCATGTTTTCATTGCTCCTGTAGGGCATGTTTTCATTGCTCCTGTAATGCATATAAAGGCTAGTCTTTGAATTTTGGAGAGGTTTTCTCTCGTCGTCAATAGGCTAGTTCTACTACTCCACGCAATAGCTCCATAAGTGATGATTGGTTTCACTATGGCACTGTACATTCATCTTAGGATTTTTGGGTTACAACCCCAGTTTCTTCCTGCCAGATTCCTGCACACCATTAAAGCCATTTTTGCCTTGTATGTAATCTCCTTTTCGTGCTTGTTCCACAGAAGTTTACTGTCTAGAGTCAAACCTAGATACGTGACTTCTTGTCTCCATTCAATCTCGATCCCATCAAATTTTATGGTTTTGAGGTTGAGCTTTATTTTCTTAGTAAAGGCTATCAAGATGATTTTAGTGGGGGTGATTTGACATCTAGTTGTTAAAGGATTATCACATGCCAATACTCTATGTACTTTTTGAAACATTCTTTTACGGCAGATCCAAAAATGAAGAAATCTCATTTCTCTATAAAAAATATCACTTGACTCACTTAACCTGATATATTTTATATTATTTTTAAACTCATTTTACAATTTACACATGAAATATTCTTTTTTGGGCGAATTATTTTAGAGAGGCAAAATATCGGCTATATAGCCATTGTCTAATCGGAACCACATCAAATTACCAATTAGTATTGAAGTTCAGATCAGGGCTTAATGAGCCATTGATCCTCATTACGTATCGGTTTAACTTGTACCGGCACATAGAAGCCACTAACAATCTTATAATTAGAAAATTTTCCCCGGATGATGCTCCATTATCGAGCCGATGGATGCTGGTTCGATAGCTCGAATTACGTTATTAACGTTTTTTATACGAATATATATCTATACATCCAGCAGGAATCTCTATATATTTTCACCCAACAAAGTTCCAGTAGAAATTAGTTAATTAAATTATTAGAGTATTTGGTTTATAAAAAAAATTAGAGTTAAAAGTTTGTTGGCCTCTAGACAAAAAGTGAGTCACCCTGTATACTTCCTTTTGAACCTTTTCTAAGGTTTATGTCAAAAAAATTCTTTTATAATGTTTTTTGTCGCTTCTTGCTTGTCTATGTACAGTGACCTTGATGATTTTTTAGTAGTAGTGGGAAACGAGAACATTATCAATTTTCCTATTTTTTAAGTCTCTCGTTCGCCAACATGCTTAATTAAGACCAAAAACTACAGCAGGTAGTCGTTAATGAGTACTTTAAATTTATTTTCCGAAATAGGGGAGATAATTTTCTCGATGGTCATATCAGGCCTTCGAAAGAACGTACTTTTGTAGTAACCAAAGATTGAAATTGGCTAAGAACATCTTTTCACCTTGCCAGGCACTAGGAGCAGATGGGATCTTCCCAGTATTGCTCCTGCAAGGACAAATTCACTCCATAAGAAAGTGTGCCCAGTTCAATATTGATAAAAGATATAGAAGGCGAACGATTATCATAATGTCGGATAGTCAAGCAGCCATTAAAGCACTAAGCACTTGTGTAATCAGTTCCAAAATGGTGTGGGGATGCCTAGGCATGAAGTAGGCAAGAAAAATATAGTCAACTTACTGTGGATTCCAGGACGTACTAGAAAAGAAGGAAATGAAATAGCAGATGAACTAGCAAAGAGGGGGACTGAACACCCTTTTGGGGGCCGGAGCCTTTTTACCAATGTAATGTTATATTGGAAAAAATAAGCAACGTTAAAGAAAGAGAAGATCTGACTATCGGAAAGATCTAGATTGGACGATCAAAGATTCTGCTGGATGATCCAATGAATGCATATGCCAAAGTAAAACTGCACTAAGAGTTTTAACAAGGATCCTAACGTGATATTGCCGCCTGAATGGGCACCTGGAAGAGCTCAAAGTAGTAAATTTTGTGGCATGGAAGAAGAAGCCTTCATCCACAGCAATTCTAGGGCACTACACCTAGGAGATTATTGGATAGAAGAGGGACATTTAACTAAGTTAAAGCCTGTAGATATTCTAAAATTCCTTCGAGAAATAGTACTTAAGAAGTTACTAGTCTCCTCAAGAGCTTAGTAGAAGTAAGGGGGCACAATAGATCTTTTAGACGTCAGTGAATGTCATATCGTTAATTGTGATAAACATAAACATAAAATTAGTACATTTCAGAGTATATTATTACACCCTGTACGTTCTTCCGCTGTATGCCACTATTCAACGAATCTCCCTACCAGATTGATAATATGGGAAAAAAAGTAACAAATGAAAATTCCTGTAAAATAAACATAGAAACAAAATGTGATATCGATCGAGCTGGATACTTTAAAAAAAATTGTGCGACTGGCATTTATGACCTAGTAGACAGAATAAAATCTTTGTTCATTAAAACTCTACCAAAAATGTTCACTCGTCGAGTGTAAATTCACACTTTACCCCTTTCAGTAGTCAGAACAGTGCTGCCGATACGCAATTCGCAATTACGAGAGTATAATTTTAAAAAAAGGTAGAACGTGTCGCGGGACACACGGTAGGAACTTTAGTTCCTTTTAAGCAATAATCAAAGTTTTTGAATCAATAAATAAATACACATATATTAATATAAGAATTTATTTTACTCTGGATAAAACTTCATTTAACAAAAATATACAGTAGTATTAATTATAAAAATCTTATCATTAAGTTGATTGGCACAGAGTACATATAAAGTATTCTATTAACTGTAATTAATAATACAATGTATGCTGAGAGACCAGCTCTGAGACTGAGCAGAGAGCGCGAGAGCCCACGCGCTCAAGGCACATAACGTAACAACGTAACGTAACGGTCAGATCTTTTGCGTCGCGACCCCTCTCGCTCCAAGTTACGTAACGTTCAGATTTTCCCCTCGCTCCAACCTAACATAAGGAGCTAAAGTTCCAAAAAGAAAGTTAAGTTCGGTAAAAAAAATATTAATTTCTTCGACAACCTCAACCACTGGACAATGAGAGTGAAAAGGAAGAAGCCCTATTAGATTGTAAATTAGTTTTTATGTATAATTGTTCAATTAAGAGTTTATAGTGTAACATGACATGTTGATATCATTTTAATTATAAGCAGTATTAGTAGTATGAACATCTTGGAAATATGCTTCCATCTCTATTATGTCAAGGTACATCGAAGCCAACAGAAAGAGACGTGTGTATTCGTCAGGGCAATGTAGAGGTGGAAATGGGATGAAAGATCGTAGAAGTATAATCTCAAAATAGCTGGTTGAAGCGGGAAAAAGCACAGTATAGTGATTTCAGAGTCCACAGCCTGTGTTACGTAAGTTCATAAGAAATACAAGAAGAAAACAGTCCAAGGTCACGAAATAATGCAAAAAAGAGGAGTTTTACAATGAAAAAAAAAAGGATATGATTACAGTAATATACAGTCAGACATTTTAGTACAAATTAAATAGTAAGAAAGTGAAGATGGAACAAATACGAAAGAGGATTCTGCCATTATTTGCTCTGCCATTGATACTATTTCAGGAGTCTATAAAAGGCTTAAGGATAAATCTACTGCAAACTGCAATCTAGGTAAATCTAAATCTCCTTTTAGCACCCCTGCAATATTGCTCTTTATACCAGCCTGTCCTCCTTTCTATTTAATAAGCTCCCCAAGAATATTCTTTTCCTAATTGGCATCAAGATTTTTATTCTACTAGATATTCAGTTCCAAATCCATATTTATTTTATCACAACGTCTTCAACATTAATGTAAACAGCAACATTTTTTTCTACTTATTTGCTTGTAGCATAAATTTAGTATTGAAATTGAGGTTGATTTAATGAAAATAGTGAAAACTTGGCATCCTAGGAACGAAAAGCAGACGCGAATGATCCGTTGGCGACGGGCACACAAAACACAAAAGCAGCTTCCATGCCCCGCAGGGGTTCCCGATCAGCGGACGGGTACGCAACGTATACGCTGATAACGAATTTAGTGCTAAATTTCGATGGGAAATAAAGGTGATAATCCTGTACGTTGAGCGTTTTGATGCATATCTAACATCTACCGTAGCTATACTTATACATATGTACGTGTAGTCTTACTTGGGATGAAACATTTAGGAAGTTTAATTTTTGTTTTTGTAAAGTTGGCTTATTAAAAATAAGAAAAAAACTAAAGTTATAAACTATAAATAGATTTAAAAAATTTTTTAACAACATTGGTATCATCAGTTTTACGACTACATACGTATTTTGGGGCGTCTTTTAATTGAGATTATAAATTCTTAAGTAGCTGAGTTTACATCTGCATACATTTTTTCGTGAATTTGATATAGATACTTCAGTACCTGTGTCAATTTTCCAGCCACCATCACTTTTAACAGTGTAAAGATCTACTCCCATATTTACTCCTTCGACTTCTCAAACAGTGACATCTTTTGTCGCAGGCGAGATTGTACTTTTTTTTATTCCACCAGACATTAGGAATTCTAAAAACATTCCTTTCATCATACACATCATCCCTTCTCAAAATTTTTAACTTCTCTCTTCGGTATGCTCCACTTATACCTAATATCATTGACACTTTAACTATATAGCAGTTATTTTTGATTATCTGCCTCTTGTAAAAACTTTGCAATATTTTATTTTGTTAAAATTCTGGACTATTTTGGTTTGTAAGGTAATTAAGTATCTTCTGTAAGTTCCTTGTGGCATTATTTATTATTTTATCTCTTATTTTTTGGGAATCAAACCACAATAATGTTTTTTATTTTTTTAATTCGACGTTTCGGTAGCGTTCCAGCTAAATTTGTCAAGAATAACTAATAATAAAATAATTTTTGGTCCCTATCTGACACAACGAAAAAAATATGACAACTAGACATTCAATAATATTTTGAAGTTTAAGACTAAAAAACTTTGTTGTCAAATTTTATTAAGGTCCATTCATAGTAGATCACATCTCTGGTGAAATGTGAAATAATAGTATATTATATACCGCGGGACTGAAGTAGTACATTTAATCCTGAAGGTAAAGTTTATGGCCCGACCGCAGGGAGGGCCATAATTTACCTGAAGGATTAAATGTACTTCAGTCGCAAGGTATATACGATACTTTTCGTACTTCCGGTATGATTTTATTAATTATTTCAATAATTTCAATCAGTTTTTTCTCTCTTCAACTCATTTAATAAACTGTCTTTAAAATAAGTTACCATAGTAACATTGCGTTGTGACAGTTATAATTTAGAAACATTGTCATTACTAGTGTCATTGTAAAGAAACATTGTTATTGATAATTATTGGTATCATGAGTGAAGAAGGTGTATCTGATATTGATAAAAGAGCAGCCGAAGTAGGTGAAGAATTGTTACCACCGAAATCTAGAAAACTATACGAGCAGCAGTACGATGCTTTTAAAAAGTGGTGCCGCTTAAAAAATGTGAGACAACCTACTGAAAATGCGCTGTTAGTCTACTTCGATGATAAATCAAAAGCGGTTTGTGCCTCAACTCTCTGGGCACATTACTCAATGCTGAAATCGGTTATTAACATTAGAGAAGATATTGATATAAGTAAATTTCCAAAATTATTAGCTTTTTTGAAGAGAAGAAATGAGGGATTTAAGCCAAAGAAGTCAAGAATTCTCACGTCTGAGCAGGTAGATCAGTTCTTACGGGAGGCTCCGGATGATAAATATTTAATGCTTAAGGTAAATTTGGAAATTTGTTTATATTCAGAAATTTTAAGAAATCAATTTTTTTGTAGGTTGCACTTATTTTGGGCGTTGCGGGAGCTTGTCGTGGAAAAGAGTTGGTTGATTTAGAAATCGACGATGTGAGAGATTTGGGCGATTCCTTCCTAATTGCGATTAGAAACACCAAAAGTAAAATTGACCGAAATTTTGTGATCAAAAATTCAGAAAACAGTGCCATCAGTTTTGTGGCGATATTTCGGAAATATGTGGCATTGCGAAAGACAGGGACAACTCATTCAAAATTTTTTGTTCAATACATCAACAAAGAATGTACTACGCGAGTAGTAGGAAAAAACATGTTTGGTACATTTCCACGGCAAATAGCAGCTTTCTTGAAATTAGAAAATGCGACGTCTTATACGGGACATTGTTTTAGACGCACATCTGCGTCTTTGTTAGCTGATTCGGGAGCAACAATAGACGTGCTGAAGAGACATGGAGGATGGAAATCCTCCAACGTGGCCGAGGGATATATTGAATCGTCTATTAAAAATAAACAAAAAATTTCAGATAAAATATTTGGTCAAGTCGCCGATTCGTCCACTATAGTTATGCCACAGTCCTCATTCTCGCTTCCTGTTTCCGCAGGATCTTCGAAACAAACACCAGTTCAATATGAAAAGGACCTATCTGTTACTCGTCAGTTACCTGCTGCATTAACCCAGGAAAGACTGGTCAATATGACGAACTGTCACAATATTAATTTGAATATTAACGTTAATTACCATTCTAATTAATTATATTTTTCAATAAAATATCCCTTAAATTCGTTTGTTTGTGATTTAATCGTTCCGGGAGTTTCGTCAATATTTAATCCCGGAGGGATTAAATGTGACACTTTAGTACCTGTCACAAGGGAGTGAAGTTGTCACTTTAGGCCCGGAAGTACGAAAAATATTTTATTTTATGACATTCCAAAGATATGATAGTCTACTAGAAATGGAATCCAGTGAAGTGCACGTTCCAGGAACGGTTTTTATTAGGATAGCGCTTTTTTTCGCTTATTTTGGAAATGTTGTTAATAAAACGCGTTTGTTGTTACTTTTTTGTGTATGATTATTTTTGTAATAATAATATTATTTTTTTTTATAAAACGATTCAAATAAGGAATAATAAAATAACCGAGTGACGAAACATATTTATTAAATAAAAAAAATCCTACATCGATCCACTTGAACCAAACAAACCCCTTACATTCTAAAAAAAAATTATTAAACTCATCCACTCATCCAATCAAAAATAATGAGTTGTGAATTTCGCGTGGACACCTCGTAGAATGCAGGTATAAAATATTTTTAATAGCGCGAACCACCTCTTCATTCAGTTGCCTGAAGAAATTAAACGGTGTCTAACAGCATGAATAGGTACTGAATAAGTACGCAGGAAGTACCTCCACTCCCCGCACTTGACATGTGACTGAAGGGCTTTTCACACGTTTCTTCTTCTTCTTCCAATTATTATTATTATTATTTTTTTCGGAAGGTGGAGTAAAGGCGGTTGGAAGTTAGCAGATTGTTTCGTTAAAGACACTTTTTGTTTAAAATAAAATACATATTAAATATAGTAGACAACATCCTTTAGTTTCAGTAAATAGTCCAGTAAATGAAGGAGGAAAAAAAGCAAAGTTAACATTAATGATGCCCTGTTTTCATCTTCCGGTTGGAAGTTGCATTTGGTACATCATTAAACATGAGACAAAGTTCTGCATGAAAACGCGTGCGAGGGCAGAGAAAATGGCCCCAAAAGACCAGGAAAATAGGTTTTACGCCAATATCTCCTAAAATATGACAGTTAGAGATTTTAGGTTCAGATAAAAATTGAAGTTCAGGTCATTTTCTACAAAAATGGTCCTCATGATTTTTTGCGCAACAATAATATTTTCTGCAAAAAATCGGGTTGAAATACCGGAAATTTTGAGACTTGTGAAATATGCAAGTTTTGTACAAAATTTGAGCTGGGGGGTGTTGGAAATCCATTATTTTCAATGTTTTGGATTGTGGAAACCAAGTGTAGATGGCGCCACAACATTTTACAGATTGGGAAAATCCTCGGTGCCATAAATGAGAAACCCTGTAACCAGACACTTTTGATGGAAATTTATGTTTCCGAGGGTCTTGTTTTCCTCTCAGATGAGGCCTCAAGATATACTTATTAGGAAAACGGGCTATAAGATTAATTCTAGCAAGATGGACCTCACCAGTGGACCTGAATCTAGCAACAATAATTTTGCACATGTGGCAAAAAACTGAAGTTCATCAGGCTTTTGGTAGGGAAAACTGAAAATTCCTCAAGAGTGAAGAATATTTACCCATAATACTCAGCAACAATTTCTTAAAGATTCTTCGCAAATTTTTGCAAATTTTTTGCAACCAGACTGATTGAGGTTTTTGGAATAACGAGTTATAAACGTTCTCCATGTTTCATTTATTATAGAAAAATATATATTTATTTATTTATTTATTTATTTAACAACGGGAGAACCCAATATAATGATACAAGAATAATACATTATAGACTAAAATATTACATAGAAAATTTCTAACAAAAGTACAAGAGATTCGCGGGTTAATTGTCCGAGAATTGATGAAAAAAGTATATAAAAATACATTGCAATTATGACATAAATCTGTTCGTCACCAGTCATCATCTGATTCTTGGTCAAGAACTTCTTCTGGGTTTAGAGCTCCCTCTAGCTCTACCCCGTCAACAACTTCTTCTGAGTCTACAGTTTCCTCTAATTCTACCTCTTGGGATAACATATTATCGCTGTATTTATAATTCGAACACTGGCGTGACTCACAAGAAACACAAATAGATGAGCAGACGACACGAGCGCCACGTAGAGCACACGCGCGGCGAACGACGAAGGAACGAAAGTAATAAATTATAGCGTATACATTTAGATATACTGGTTTTTCCCCGGGGTATCAAAGGTATGACTTATATACCTCGATGGAAAGGTGGGAATACCCCGTTACACTAGTTAAGGTGTTAAAATGTTAGAAATAAAAAGCAGCAAGCAAATTTCAGGGATGACAAAGGACCTTATGAGGACCCATAATCAAGAAAATTTTGAGTGAATTAGTGCAATACAAAAAAAATAGGAACAAATTCCTGGCGAGGTCAAAATTGCCCGGGAGCAGAAAGTTTGACCCGTGTTCCGATATGGCCAAAAGAGTCAAGCGTGACTCAATTCACAGGGTATGATAGCAGCAGAATTCCTCTTTCACATGAACTTTGAATCATGAGAAAATATGCATTTTTCACAAAGTTATTGAATAATTTGTCCCCCCGCTGATGTGTAAATACACGGACTGTGCTCTCCGGCATACAGCACAGAAGCTCATTATTCGAGGTGCGCTTGGTACCGTTTTTCTCGAAACCGGTCAAATTTTCGAGAAAAATCATAGAGACCATTTTTGTAGAAAATTAACTGAACTTTAATTTTTATCTGAACCAAAAATCTCTAACTGCCATATTTTAGGAGATATTGACTGAAAACCTATTTTTCTGGTCTTTTGGGGCCATTTTCTCCGCCCTCGCACGCGTTTTCATGCAAACTTTGTCTCATGTTTAATGAGGTACCAAATGCAACTTCCAGCCGGAAGATGAAAATAGGGCGTAATTAATGTTAACTTTTTTCCTTCATTTACTGGAATAAAATGCGATTGAAAATTATTTTTGTTAATTTCGTCGGGAAAAGTCTAGAAAAACTGTATGGAACATGTGGAAAGTATGAAGAGCGAATAATTTTTCTTAAGGTAAAATAGAAATAGAGTCCCGTCCCACCTCCACAATTAAGTCGAACAACGGAACAACCAACCAAGAAACAACCGAACTCCATAAGTATTTCAAATGGTGTGACATTAAAATTACCTTCTTCCTGATTTGCGACCTGGCGAGCACCAAATGAAATTCCAAATTAAGTAAAAGCGTTTGGAGTAATTAAGTCTCCAAGATGGCTTATATTGTAGTTGAAAGTTCGGCTACTGGAACGAAACCATAGGCGTCGCTTTTATTTTATATAAAGTGTAGTATTATTACAGTTTCCTGTAAGTCCAGGTGGCTTATTGTCATATTTTCCGAATTTTGGTTTGCAGTTGGATGTGAAGATGTCGCTATTGTCACGACTTTTACACTTCCGGTACTGGAAGACATGAATTGATTGTAATTTTGGTGTCTAATTCAGTCCGGGATTAAACTCTTAAAGCTCGGTCTACAAGTTATGTACCTTCTAATTGCAAACCAGAATGGTTGGTGTTAAATATCTTGTAGATATACCAGCCTCGTTTGATTTTGAAGTGCAATTCAATAGCCGTCGGGGTCTATAGCCCGGGAAGTAGTTGTTGCTTTTTAGTTGAACGGTAACTGTTTTTTTTAAATATTTTTCAAAGCTTATAGAACGTTAGAATAATTATTATTCTGTGATATCTATCCACCGAAACGAAAACTATCCATCCCACATAATTTTTTCTGGAAAAAATGACAAAACACGTCAAAAATCATATAAAGGAGGACGACAAGTTAAGCCCCTCTCCCTATGATCTCCACTCCCAAATTTTTAAATGATACTGCGATTTGTTTTTGGCATGGTTTTCGCCAAAGAAAGATTCTGAGCCAATGGGAGCACATAGTGCCCCTTTTCTTCTCAGAAGAGTGAGTCTGCCTCTTCATTACCCTTGTGATCTGAATGGCCCGGTACTCAGGCTTGAGACAATCTATTATGACTGCCCATCTCTTTTAGCTTCTCCAAGGAGTCCCAAACAAATTTGGAATTCATCTGCATAGAACTGATTGAAGTATTGCTACAACTTGTTCCTAAGCACAGTTAGACTATTGTCTTCAGGCCGCTTGACATGGTGCAAAATGCAATGCAAGACGCCAGATTTATTGATCGAAAGCAAGCGCAATTGAGACCCAGCTGATCAGTTTCTCCAATAGAGTACACGCATATTTCATATTTTGCTTGGATATTAATTTATAATAGTAAATATGATATCAAAAATTACTAATAATAGGAAATAAACTAGTTTCCATCGGAAATTACTACCAAATTTTAAAATGAAATTCAAATTTCAATGCACTTTCCGACCACAACCCGAGGATTTCCGAACGCTACCGATGATACGAGTGATGTCATATCTCTTGTGTTTACTTACGTCAATATGGCCGGTATTGCATTAGGTTATGTGTAGTTGTGTGTTTATATTGTTTATATTTTTATCAAATATTAATTGCTTTATCGACGTAAAAATATCATTTATATGTATGTTTGTTTGAGACCATTACGTGTTTGTGTTTGCTTTTTTTTATTTCTAAAAGTCAACGTAAAGTGGAAAGTGGACATAAATATTCGATATTTCCGAGGATATTTTAAAACTTTTGGAAGAATATATTTTATTTACTAGTTCAGTGTTCAGTGACGATTCTTTCATATTTTGTGAGTAAAGATATGGATAGCGAAGGTTTTGTAAAAGCACAAACTGATAACTTGCCCAAAGTAGACTCATTTATGCTGCTTGAATTTATTAAGTCAAACAGCTGCTTTAATGCAGAGGAAATAAGAGGAGTTAAAGCATTATCGTAAGTACGATTTAAACTATGTTTTATTTATATAATATATACCAACATATTTCGATGTGTGGTCGTAAGAAAATGATGTTTTCATGGTTGATTCCTAGACATATAGGTACATAACCTCAAACAATTTAAGAATAAAAATTACCAGCATGGAAGTAGGTACTACAAAATTTTTTTTTTAAGTTTACAAGACAGTTTGTAATAAAAAATAAAAACAAAATAAAGTAAATACATTATTCATCGAGTATAAATGACCTCAATTTGAGAATATTCCAAAGGTAGCAGCATATAGTTTTTCCCTCAGATAGGTTTATATTTTGTAGAGCATTTACTAATGTTTCCAAATTTTGCAGACAGGATATGTTTTGTTTCATAACTGTATATATTGGACACTCAAACAAAATATGAAAAATAGTTTCTTTCTCGTCCAGGTCACAAACAGTACATGTTAAAGTAGGATCTATACTATAGGTTATGCCGTTTAATGTGAACTTCATTTTAAATTGATTAACCGTACGGAGTTGAGCCAAAGTACGAGTGATCTGAATTGGAGACTTCAACAGTAAATAATTGCTTGATTCACGTGTTGTGGTGAAAGCATTATATAGAGCCATGAAAGGGTACGCTGACGATGTAGCAATATCGGATCGGTGCAGGAATGTATAATATTTGGAAAACAGTAGTTTTTTTGTGCTGTAAGATGACCATAAGTTAATTGATTCCATAACTGCAGTGATTCAACGTCAACAAAAAATTGTTTGATTTGGGATGCCCAATTATACTTTGTGGTAGTGGAATTCATAATACGTAGCTGTTGCTCAAAACAAAGTCTGGGATAGCGAAATTTTTCCATTTAAAGAATCTTTAGTAACCAATTTATTTTCATTTTAAAAACATTGTACGACAACTTAACTCTTCCTGTTTCTATCCGAATAACAGTCCGGAGTATTAACCGCTACTAAAAGGATTCGTTTTAGGAAATGTATTTGCACCCTTTCTAGTGCATCCAAATAACGAGGACCCCAAACAGAGACACTGTTAAACATAACGCTTAACGCTAGAGATTCAAATAGTTTGATTCTAGGGTACCACATGTCAATTTTTGCCTTACACATCACAGGAATGAGAGCGCCAACGGCTTGTTTACCTTTTTTACAGTTGCAGTTGACATTTCACTGAATAAGCCAGAGGAAGAAAACGTTACACCTAAATATGTATATGTATTACTCAATTCTATGATCTCGTTCTTAAAATAAAATTTGTAGTTCGGTTTTTGGAATCCACCTTTAGAAAACCTAACAATTTTTGTTTTCTTAAGATTAACAGTTAAACGATTGGTGTCAGTATATTTTTCCAAAATTTTCAGTTTCCTTGCAACATCAATTTCAGAATGAGCCAGGATAACGAGATCATCAGCATACAGGAGTGTTAGAACATCATTTTTATTATCGATATATCTATATTTATTATAAAATGGAGACAAATATACGTACTAGGTTGGGGTAGGGCGGGACCTGTTGACGTGTTCTTTGCAAAAAGTCCACTTCTACTATATAACTTTGACCAGTACATGTTAATCAAATTCAGCTGGTGATGAGCATATTTCGATGTTTCACCGATACAGTCTCAAGAGGATCAAACCAGGAAGAGATTTGTACAAGTATAAGACGTTACCTTTAAGAAGGCGCGCCAGTGGCCAAAAAACAGTATTCTAATGTAACGTTGGAATGCCTCACATTCTCGCCATAGCCATTGTATTATTCTTGTACAATTATGTTGCATTTTATCGAAGTTATTTTGTACCAACTCCGACGTCATTTTATGGCGCGAATTAAATTGCTACATAGTTTTCCACTTGGAAGACGACGAAGCTTTATTGTCGTAATTAAATATTGCGATGGCTGGGACGCAGATGGTGCTTGCGGTTACTTCATTTTTGAACACTTCACGCGAAAATAACCGTAAGTTGAGGTTTTTTAATTTTCCAAATCGTACACGGAAAACGGAATGAACGACGAAAAAAAAAAACAACAGTACACAGAGTATTAAAGGAACGTTTTTTATGAGTTGGAATAGGAGTTAGAAGCAGAAGGGTACATTTTTGTCAATTTGATGAAGTTTTTAAAAAGTGTGAATGACTTTAGGGTGTAAATTCATGGGGGGGTCTAAAATATCCATTGCGTCTGTTTCATCCACTCAAAAAAGAGCCACAAAATGTATGCCAATTGAGGTTATGATTTAAATTCTACCTTTCCATGGAATATTATGAATTATCGGCAAATTTCGTTATTGAACGATTTCGCGAAGGTATTGGAGATGTCTTTGTATAACCAAATTTATGATAAAAAAAGGTAGAACGTGTCGCGGGACACACGGGTAGGAACTTTAGTTCCTTTTAAGCAAAAGTTATGTAATACATCTGACGTTATAGATAAACAATTTGCATATTCTTTGGTGGTTGAGTAGTAAGCACCAGACTCTCACGCGGTAGACCCGGGTCCGATTTCCCGCGAGGAATTTTTTTTTATTGTTAATTTTATTTTTAAATAATCATTCTGCTTGATATTAATAACGACGACAGGTTGACGTTTGAAATATTTAGCAGAATTTTCATTATTATAGATAATGGTACGGTACCCTCCATGAGGGAGACCGACTGGAAACATCTACTTATAACAGCATCGTATATTTAAAAAAGGAAACCGTAGCATTATACAAATTGGACATTCGTTTACCACAAAATTAGTGGAAACATAAAATTTAATTGTTAAATTTTTAATTTGAAGTTATATTACAGTTTATACAAATTTTTATTTTCTAGATTTTTTCCTAAGTGGGTCGTAGAAAAAATATGCTGCTCGACTCGTGTGGATTGTCCATATCGCACTTAAACGATTGAGCACTCCGCCTACGGCGTCGTGCTCCATCTTCGTCCTCGTGCGATATGGCCATCATATCCACACTAGTTGCACAAACTACAATTTCTTTCAAAATATGCCATTTTACTTTCAAAAACTACCTGCCAAATGTCAAATCAATTTATCCATTCATTTCAAAGTTATCGAATTTAAACATTCAAGTTTTCAAAATTTCAACACCCTGTATTTCGAAAAGTAGCTAGACCCCTTAATCGCGCAAAAAAAATTATGGAAATAATAGTAAAAATTTATCCGAACAAATTCAAGTAGATCACTAGCACTGCGAATACCAGCTTTGCATAGAATTTCAATATAGCATCGGTGGTTCAGTGGTTAGAATGCTCGCATTGCACGCGGGCGGCCCGGGTTCGAATCCGGGTAGGAGCATATTTATTATTATGAATCGCTGCTTCGTAAACGAGAGAGAGACTTAGGAGGCACAAGCACGCAAAAGGAAGGCACATAACGAAGCAATCTAACATAACGTAGCGTAACGTAACGCGTAACGGTCAGATATTTTGCGTCGCGACCCCTGGTCGCTCAAACATAACCTGGCGTAAAGAACTAAAGTTCCAATAATCTGCTTGGTATTGTCAACAGGGTTGCCAACTTTATTATAATAAAAATAGCATTGCTTGTGAAAATAATCGCCGAAATCGCCAGTTATCACGGAGCGAGCGAAACGAGCAATAAGCGAAAAATCGGCGATTTTTATTCGAATTGGCGATTTTTCTGAATGATAAGAATGACATATTTTAGTAATTTTGCACTTATCATGCGATCTATATTTTTATGAAAATTTTTCTTGGTACTTACGTATTTCGACCTGAAAAACACGAATTTCATAATATAATCGTGAACATATCTCGAGTTTTCGAAATAATTGATGCCAAAGTTTGAAATTTCACCTTCTATGTATGGCAAGTATTGTACCTTCTTAGATCCCAGGACATATTACATACATTTACCATTGTTAATTATGGTTTTTGTCTGAGTATATTATTTTTCCGTAATTTTCCTATTATTTCATCAACTGGCCTACATAAACAACGGCCATTTTGATAACCTCTGTGCGAATCTTGAGCGAATAAAGGTGCATTCATAGCTGACGGCGCGATAAGGAACTTCGTTCCAACAAGAAATTAATGTCTAAAAGTGAATAAAGTTATATCAGTTTAAGGCAAACTTTACGAACTATATATGAATATTTAGGTGTTTTTCAATGTCTAGAATCAGAATTTAAGCATGAGAACAGAAACCCAAGAAAAAATATTTTTTTTGTTGACCGGTGTTATTAATCATTTAAATTCGATAACGTACTAAAAGTTGAACGTATTTTCACCCGATCCATTACTGTTGCTACTTTCTACAGTGCAATGCAGTTTGTCACCCTATTTCCATGTTTCAAATAACCCACTCGCTATAGCTGTATACACTCTAACCCTTTGTTTTGCTATAATTTAATTTCTACATGTACACAGAATTTGCAATCCTCTCTTTCAAAATGTAATCAAGCTGTCAATGAAATTCTATTAGAGATTTTCGACGTGATGGACGAACCGCCACCGATTCGGCTATAGAAGTGGAGATTTTTGAAGAAGAAAAAAATTACAAATAGATATTTTTAGTGATTTTGTTACAACGAATTTTGAAAATTTTGAAAAGCAACAGAAAAAACCAAAGTTATGATAGTAAATGAAAAACAGGGGAATAATTAGGAGGAATTGAAATGTAATCACAAAATATTAGAAAGAGTAACAACCTATAACTACCTAGGAAGCATTTTAACAGAAGGTGGAAAAATAGACGCAGAATTTAAAAACAGAGCAAATAAATCAACAATATTATATTATTCCTTAAATCGAACATAACTAAGCCATAAATACATTGATATGAATACAAAGATGGAAATATACAACAAAATTACAGTACCAACTATAACTTATGCCAGTGAGAACTGGGTACTACAGAAAAAGCATGAAATAAAAATATATGCAATGGAAATGAAATATTTAAGAAGAATAGCAGGTAAAACGAAATGGGACAAAGTAAGGAACGAAGAAATCATAAGCATAACTAATCAAGACCCAATAATATCAAATATTAAAAAGAAACAATTAAACTGGTTTGGCCAACTAGTAAGAATGAAGCAAGATAGAATAGCGAGGAAAATAATGGAAATGGGAATATCAAGAAAAAGACAAAGAGGAAGACCCAGGAGGAAATGGATAGACCAGATTGAAGAAATTGGAAAGAACAAAGGAGAGATGAAGGGACAAAAAAGAATGGAAAACATGGGCTCAGGAGGAACTCCAATCCGACGCCGGAGAAGGCATAAGAATAATAGAAATAAAGAAAAGCAACTATGTATTAATAGGGAAAATATTGAAAATATTCGATTTTATAATTAAACTAGCTCTAGCCCGAAAGTCGAATAGGAATTTTAAATTTTAATTATTTTTTTTGGACTGAGATATCAAAAAAAGCATTAAGGAGTATTGGTTCATCCCCAAAATAACTTTCTACCTATTTTTAACCCCGTTAGGCGATGATTTTAAATAAAATACGAAGCTCGTCTTTCATCAATTCTGTTAAAGAATGTTTATGCAAAATTTCAAATAGATTGATTGGACCAAGGGATCACGTAAGCAACAAGAAGGAATGGGATCCAAATACCATTACCAGACTTGGA
>CAJUYG010000612.1:116803-139472 GCA_910591675.1 Galerucella calmariensis
GAATTCGCGCAAATTTACAATTTAATCTGAAGTATTTTAGTAAATCTTTAATAGTTTAATTTGGAAAATTTCATATTTTGGATAATGATTCGACAGATTGAACGTTTGGACTAGAGACCTCACTTAAATTTGTAGTTTAAGCTGAAGAATTTACGCAAATTTACAGTTTAAAATGCAGAATTCACGCAAATTCACCTTTTTTATCTCCAGTATTTCAGTGAATTTAGTTTAATCTGGAAAATTTCATATTTTGGATAAGTATTCGACAGATTCAAGGTTTGGACTGGAGAACTCGCTTAAATTTGTAGTTTAAACTGAAGATTTTACGCAAATTTACTGTTTAAACTGCAGAGTTCGCGCAAATTTACAATTAAATCTGGAGTATTATGGGAAATTGTAGAGTTTAATCTGGGAATTTTGATATTTTTGGTAGGCTCCAAGTTTACAGTTTAAGCTGGATTAACCTTTGACATTTTGGAATTATAAGAAATTTAACAGGTTAAACGGGAAATTCATGCAAATTTATCTATTTATAGAGACTCAACAATTAATATGGAAAAAAAAGTTTTGAAATGGGATATAATAAAAGTTACAGTTCAAACTCTTCTAGATAAATAAGTTAAAATAAATAGACAGCAAACAGGTAGTACGTCACTGGGTATAACCTGAGACCTCAGCATAAGCCTCCATTGAGAAATAATGAGGCATAAGGGCTTTACTCGACCTTATCTTCTTTGACGAAAAGGACTAGAATCGTAAGCAGTAGATCGATTTAAAAATGTTTTGACCACAAGAGATGCCAAGCTTTGTGCGTGCAGAAGCTTTGGGATTTTTCGGATAATAGACCATATTCAGGTCTTTATGTCAGAATAAATGTAATCCTATATTGGTTGAACGACGGTTTTACAGGCTTCTTTGTACAACTACAATGCTCCCGAGTCAAAACATTTAATTTTATTGAGTCGTTTCAGGATGATTTTCCACCGTTTACATTATTTACTTAGTTTTTTTATATATATACAGGGTGTCCCGTAAATAAGTACCGTAAATTACAAACCCATAAGAAACGTTTGTGTTTGAATTATTTGTAAGTGATCTTTAAGTAGGTACTACAAAATTTAAGAAGAAACAACTTAAAAAAGTGTCTTAGGTACTTTAATAAAAAGTAGAAAATCTTGATAATGGAGTGTTCTATCGATTTCAACAAAGAGTATCTTTTATGTAGGAAATTTGATAAAGAATTGCATACAAAAGTATTTAGATCTAAATACAAGGTGTTTCAAAAATATGGTACAATAAAAGTTTACGAACCCCTCGTACCACGCCACTGGCTTATTAGAGTTTGACATAATTAACACTGTTGATGTGTTTTGAAGAGACAATAACCTAGAAAAAGTTTTAAATTTATACTTCCATCCCCCGAGAAGATATGAAATAAAATGTGTTTTTCTTCTACACATTTAAACAACCTGTATCTCACAAACTAAGAAGGTTGGAGAATAGTTGCATTTGGGTATTTTAAATATTTCTCAACGATCTATCATGCCTCTAATTTACGGTACTTATTTACGGGACACCCTGATGTATATACAGGGTGAATCACGACCAACGGACTGGAGAATTCACTCAAATTTGTAGTTTAAACTCGAGAATTTACGCAAATTTATAGTTCAAACTGCAGAATTGACGCAAATTTACAGTTTAAACTGCAGAATTCACGCAAATTTACAATTTATTCTAGAGAATTTTAGAAAATGTAAGAGTTTAATCTGGAAAATTTGATATTTTGGTTAAGGATTAGACAGATTCAACGTTTGGACTGGACAATTCACACAAATTTGTAGTTTAAACTGGAAAATTTACGCAAATTTACAATTTTAACTGCAGAATTCACGAAAATTTACAAAAATTGAATAGATGAGGCTTTTACTTGATGTAGAATAAAATTGTTTGATTTCATAACAAAAATTTCCAGTTTAAACTGCAAAATTTTAGGAAATTTAAGAGTTTTATCTGGAAAATTTAATATTTTGGATAAGGGTTCGACAGATTCAAGGTTTGGACGGGAGAATTCACTCAAATTTGTAGTGTAAGCGTGAGAATTTACGTAAATTTACAATTTAAACTGCAGAATTCATGCAAATTGACAATTAAATCTGGAGTATTTTGGGAAATTGTAGAGTTTAATCTGGAAAATTTGATATTTTGGATAAGGATTTGAAAGATTCAACGATTTAGTGGAGAATTCACGCAAATATTTTGAAATATACAGGATGTTCCAATAAAGTGTGGCGTATCAAACTTATATTTTTTCTTATGGGACACCCTATATTTTATTGCATTTTGTGATTGCCCCTAAAAAATAAAGTACTCCTTCATAATGGCTCCCTATACCTAAATACAGAGATTTCCGAGTTATGCTGACTTTTTTAAAAATGTGAACATTCGAATTCTGAACACCCTGTAAATAGATGTTCAGTACTCAGCCGTGAAATACATTCAACGAATGTCCAAGTATTAAGATGTGAGAGAAAATTTGCTAGAATTTGTTATATCAATGAGTTATTAATTTTTTTCGAAATGTTCACATTTTTAAAAAAGTCAGGATAACTCAGAACCCTCTGTATTTATGTATAGGGAACCATTATAATAAAATATAGGGTGTCCCATAAGAAAAAATTTAACTTTGAAACGCCACAATTTCTTGGAACATCTTGTATATTTCAAAATAATTTTAAAATGTAGCCGATATGAATGTACGAACTAATGAGGTAACAAACACTTTGAAACTTTCACCGTTTCGGTATAAACCTCCATCCCGTTGGTCGTGATTCACCCTGTATATACTTGATGTCCCAAAAAAAATTTGGAAGAGAATATAGGGGTTGAAAATAATTATAGTACCTATTTCATATAAAATGTCTGCTTTACTATGGGTGTCTAGAATTAGATATATTAGAAATTTGTTTATGGAGGATTCAAATTATATGAACTAACTAGGATAGTCAAGCTGTAATTCTTCTCTATAGTTTAAAATATTTTTTCATACAACCGGCTCATATTTTTAATATTATTCACTTTATACAGTTTATAAATATATCTTTTCTTTTCAGGTTTGGCTCAATTCAAAAACTCCTTTAGTTCCTCAGGTCCTGGTTCTTGTTTATCAGGTGAGTTGTTTTTTTTTTAATAAAAAATAATTCTCAGTTGCCTGTTTGCCAAGTTATTTTAAGAATAATAATAATTATTATTATTACATATCTGTGAAATATTTAAATTTTTTTCATTTTTGTCTGCCATAACTTCCGTGTTTATGGACCGTACCGGTTAAAATGTTACTTTTAATAATTATAATTGAAAAACCATTTTTAATCCCAAACTTTAGAGCCATAGTGTTCGTTAAAGAAATGAGTAAGGAAAAAAATTTATATAAAGTGCTACTAATTCAGTCAAGGATTAATTAATTAATTCAAATACAGGGTGTCCCAGGAGCTCGTATTCAAAAACTATATCTCTAAAAATGTTCACAAAAGCCAATTATTGCATTTATAACTGAAAAAAGTTTTACTTCCAAAAAAAATGGCGCATCCACCATTTAACTTTTTCGGTACCTGAGTTCACAAGTATGTTGTAGACTTGTATATCACGCCAAAAAGTGTGCAATAATGATGTTTATCAACGTTTAAAATATTACCAATATCCAATCAGCCATTTGATAATTGTAAATAAAAAACCATTTTTCATTCCCAACTTTACAGCCCTATAGTTCATTAACGAAGGGCGTAAAGAAAAGATTTGATAGGAAATACCATCATTATTTTTTTAGCCTTTCTATCACCTCCCAAGTTTTTGGTACGAGCTCCTGGGACACCCTGTATAATGGCAGCCATTTAAAGCAAATTGAATTTGTTAAGGAGAATGACATGTGTCAAATTCGATAATACAACTTTGGAAGTGTGGTGTGGTGAGGTGTGGAAGGGGGTAATGGGGCACCTCTAAGTGGGGGGACAAGCGGATGACAAAACAAACCTTCCTATTGAAAAAAATTGCCGGTTTTTGAAATGGTTTCTTCATGAGATGCACCCCACGAAATATTGGGGGAACGATCTTTTAAATTTTTACGAACATTCATCCATTTAAAATTAAGCTTTGGTCCAATAACCAAAAAAATTAGTAACAAGTATAATATATGTATTAGCTTTTTCTACTCATTCTTTTTACGATGATAAATGACCAAATAAAATTTGTATCTGCATATTTTATTAAGTTATAGACATTAAGAGAAAGAAATAATCAAATTAAAAGCCACCCTAAAGCGAACGGGATGGTATTGTCCTTGCTGGTAGTGAATAATGTACCGTTTAACGTGATGGTAATGTGATAGATCGAAATTTTAATGTAGCAAGTGACTATTTATAACGGGACCATCTATTATATACACTTGGTATTTAATGGTACGTGTAATGTGCTTGTTGTCGGGGGGTGTTATGCGATTTACATCATTAGAGATGCTTTTTTTGCAGCGAAAATGTTACGTAACAATGACGTGATTGATTTTGAAAAAAAAACGGTATCATGTTCCGTAATTATGTAAAGCAGATGTTGACTTTTTTAGGTAAATTGTTTGATTGAGTCTTTAGCTCACTATTCATTGTAATGTAAAAAATGCATTCTATTACAATATACAGGGTGTTTCTAAATTCATTTGACAAAATTTAGGCTCTTATGAAATTAAGATGGATTAAAAGGTGGTGACTAAAGTTCGAGTTTTTATTTATTAGTCCAGGGAATGAAGCATTTCACCTGGCAATTTTTTCGTCCAACATGGATTGACTTGAAATTTTAACAGAAGGTAGGTGATAGCCCAAGGATCAAAATCTACATCGAACCGAAGGGCGCTAAAGCCTTGGGGGTGGTTGCCACCCCATCTCGGGGTGAAAATTTTTTATAACATTTTAACCACAGGAATCGATTGAAAAAGTGATTCTAAGCAAAAAATGTTCCATACATTTTTTTTGTAAAATCAATATTCTCTAAGTTATTCACGATTGAAAGTAACGCTTTTTAGAGGAAAAAATCGACGTTTTTTGATATGTTTTTCGCGGATAACTCGAAAATTATGCATTTTATCAAAAAAACTAAAAAAGCAAAATTGTAGCTTTTAAAAAAACAAGCAGAACCCTTTTCTTATAATTTTTCTAAAACCAATAGGAACCGAGATATGGCCCATCAATGATTAGCTTTTTTTCCCAAATGCAAAATGTGATAGATTCAAATTCAAATACCGGAAAAATGATGCATTTTTCGTAGAAAACTCATAGAATCTTTTTCAAAGAGCATAATTAGACCTTTCTTTAAAAAAAAAAAAGGTCTGTAGCATCAAAATTGAGTGAATTATGACAAAAATAATGTCAGTACTGAATTTTTTATACAAAAAAATCGGTGAAAACAACCCCCTAACTACCCCCCTAATTAAAATTGATCTTTACCCCTATGCAATTCTCTTTGTACATGTATGGTTAATATGTCCAAGAAGTTTGAACAATTTAAAATTCATAGTTTTCGAAAAATTATGGCTTAAAGTAAAAAGTTATTTTTCATAATTTTGTATTTTTACCCTTTCTTTCAAAATAACTCCGAAAATATTAGAGGTACAAGTAAAGTTAAAAAACGAAATTGTAAACAAAAATTTTCCTGTAAGTAGATTTTTTGTACAGTTAATATTTGACGAGATATAGCCGTTTAAAACGTCTATTTACGCACGAGCACCACCTTTTTTTAGCCCTTTAAACTCATCCCATTTAAAAACGAAAGGGTCTAAAGAGATTTAACTTACAGATCCTTGTAGTTCTTGAAAAACCCTACAAAATCGTTTTTGAATAAACTTTTTATCATCAAAAATGAAGGAAATACGTTAAAAAAACCAATCGATTTTTCTTCCGAAAAATTCCAATAGTATAGTTCACTTGGAAGCATAATAATGTACAAAACCGGTTTATTTATTATTTTTAAGGGTTGAAAAAGTATAAAATTGTATTTTGAAATATAACAAATTCATCATTTTACTAATTCAAACCAATTTTCACATATCTTAAGATTTATAACGGTATTTTTTAATTTTTGACATTTAGGGGTAGTTTTCACCCCTAAGAAACAATCAGGGTTCGTCGGCATGACATGATATATAAAGCAGAGGGTGAGTTGAGCCTAATCCCAAATTTTTATGCAAATCAATCAGAGGCGAAATCATTTTTTAAGGATTCGTGATTTTTTTTACATTAAGCTGTAACAGGGGCTGCTTTTTAAGGGTTGAAATATGATGAAATTGTATTCCAAAGCTCAAGACAATCATTATTCAACTTATCCAAACCAAATTTTACCCATTTTCAGGTTTAAAATGTTATTTTATGATTTTTGACAAATAAGGGTAGTTTTCACCCCTAAAAACCGTTTAGCGCCCTTCGGTTCGATATAGATTTCGAACCTTCGGCTATCACCTACCTCCTGTTAAAATTTCAAGTCAATCCATGCTGGACGAAAAAATTGCGAGGTTTTACCTTTTTTTGAGCTTCATTCCCTGTACTATATTTTTTCTAAAATTTCAGTAAAGCTAGTGATTTTCGTGCAATAGAATACATTTTTGTACTTTTAATATCATAAAATTTCATAAACAGAGTGTTGTTTTAAATAAAACTTACCGATAATTTTTTTCAAGGACGGACCTGGAATAAAACAAACAAATAATTAGAACAAAATACAAAAATGTAAGACATACTATTAATATAAACATTGAGGAACATTAAGAAATCACCTTGCATAAAAGATGGTTCAGTTTAGGTAAAGGACATTTCACAATATTTCGTTGACTCATCGTCTGGCTTTAGATATTTAATAATAAAAATAGATAAACCCCAAGGTCCCTTAAGTACACAGGTTGCCTTCTAACTCTTAGACAATCATAAATGGAAATACGTAATCGTGCCTGCCCAATTCAAACAGCTCTATGGGTTAGCTATTGAGAACTCACAAAAAAATGCTTGTGGCTTAAAACTTTCTAATATTATTTTTAAAGAAATATACTTGTTGAATAAAGAAGGCAAGCTTGGTGTAAATGTCATCAAATACAAAGGTTCATTGAACACCTCCCAGATGCTGGTGCTTCTGTACCTTTTTAAAATGCAGTTAGATAATACCCATATAGGTGGATAGGTAGGTTAGAGCCAGCTATATCACCAGATTGACTTTTTCAATTTGGGATTAATTGAATTTCAAATTTGCCGAATAGAGGATGAAGAAATGAAGGCAATCTTAACGTAAATGTCATCAAATATAGAGGATAATTGAACACCTACCAGATGCTGGTGCTTCTGTACCTTCTTAAAGTGCAGTTAGATAATATCTATATAGGTGGATAGTTGGTTAGGGCCAGTTATATCACCGGATGTAACACCCATTGACTTTTTTAAGTTGGGATTTATTGAATCTCAAATTTGCCGGATAGAGGATGAAGAAATGAGGCAAATTTTTTTTGAAAACTAAATATAAAATGTCAGAAAGCCCTGTACATATAAATGCATTTTATAAAACGAAAATAGTCATCAAATATAGGGTGTTGTAGTTAAAAAAAGTCCCTAAATCAACTTGGTTCTCCCTGTAAACTGCAGAGAAACAAAAATCGAGTTTTTGGTATAAAAAATAATAAATTTATTCCCTACTTCACGAACACACTATAATTAAATAATAAATAATAACTACGGATGTAGTGTCTCTTTTTGCATTAAGCAATTAAACAATTTGCGAGATATGAAATAATATGGCAAACAAACACATTACCCCTGTTTGTAGCAAACCGACGCTAGGCGTCTGTGGCCCGTACACCCCTTTTTCGCCCCCCCCGAAACATCCACAAACAACCGGAAAGGGATCGTCGGGAGGGTTAGAGGGGAGGTCTTTGTGAACGAGCCTTTCCTGGAATTGGGTGGTAATTTACATAGCGTTGTTTTAGAGGCAAAAGAGGTTCTATCTGGATGTGTGAGTATGAGTGAGAGTTAGATCGACTGTACTACGCATGACAGGATCGATAACAAAATTCTTATTGCTAATCTTCGTGAGATCATTGTTTGCTTTCTATCACTGGATACCGATTGATGGCTAATAGACTGGTTTTATTTTATTTTTGAGTTTAAAGTAAAATTATTTTTAAAAAAGATCATTATACAGGGTGTCTCGTAAATAAGAGGCATGATAGATCGTTAAGAAATATTTAAAATACCCAAATGCAACTTTTTTGTAACCTTCTTAGTTTGTGAGATACAGGCTGTTAGAAGAAATATATATTTTATTTCATTTCTTCTCGGGGGGTGGAAGTATAAATTTAAAATTTTTTGTAGACTATTGTCTCTTCCAAACACATCTACAGTATTAATTATGACAAATTCTAATAAGCCAGTGGCGTGGTACGAGGGGTTCGTAAATTTTTATTGTACCATTTTTTTGAAACACCTTGTATTTAGATAGATAGATAGATATATTTATTCCACAAAATCACAATATAAAGTACAAAGCATGTAAAAATTTAATAAAATACAGTTATTATAGCCTAAGCGTTGGAAACAACAAAAAAAAGAGAAAAAAAAAGTTTTGGTTGAAATTTGTCAGAAAAAATTCTGAGATATTATAAAAAACATACTGATGTAGTAGTTGTTTAATTTTTCTTTTAAATGCTTTGTTTGTAAGATTTTTCAAATCTGAAGGTAATTCCTGAATATAAAGGGCCATTTCGAGTGCGACTATATTTATAGGTTGGAGGTATTATGTCTTGTTTTCGAGTGGGATATTTATGTCTGTCATTTGGGGTAAGAAGTTCATTTTGATGCTTGTGAATTAATAAAGAAGTTTTGTAAATATAAGTGTTTGTCATGGTCATTATTCTATTTTCTTTAAAGAATGGTCTACAAGAAGTTCTAGATTTCAAGTTAAAAAGCGCTCTAATTGCTCTTTTTGAGCCATGAATACGGAGCCTGCGGATACAGCAGCACCATATTGCATTATACTATGAAATTGAGCGAAATACACCGTTTTTGCTACAACTTTGTTGTTTTATTGCTGGCAATGCAAATGCATATTTGCTAAGATATTTATTCAGTTGATTTATATGAAAGTTCCAGTCAAGCTTGTTATCGATGTGTATGCCTAAGAATTTTATGTTGAGAGAAGAGGTGATAGTTTGTTGACCTATATTTATAGCAACTTCGTCAGAGTCTCGCTATAGGTTAAATGATATATTTTGAGTTTTGCCGATGTTCAATGCTAGTCTGTTAGCGAGACACCAATCCGATACGCCTTGCATGACGGTAGTAGAAGAAAGTAATAAAGAATCTTTGTTTATTCCGCTGACAATTATACCGGTATCATCGGCAAAAAGAGAAAAATAAGCATTGGGAAAATTTACAACCAAATCATTGATATATATAAGAAATAATGTTGGTCCCAAGATAGACCCTTGAGGAACTCCGCATTGAGCATCGACGCAACTCGAGTAGTATTGATCGCGCATAGTTTAAAAAACTAAATAAAAAACGCTTTTAAAAAATATCGAACGAAAAAGTTGAAAATAATTTTAAAAATAAACTTAAAATAGTATATAAAAAAAACTAGTATAATTGAGGAAAAAGCGTGGGGCGCTTTGTGCCATAATTTTCGTATATCGAACGCCCCACGATCTATTACGCCTTTAATTTACGGGACACCCTGTATAACCTGACACTTGATTTTGACATTTGATTTTTATAGATTAGCGCCAGCTATGTTTTTATATGTAACCCTTCGTCTAGAGTGTCAAAAAAGCCCTTCAATATTCAATGATCGTAGAAAAAATATTGTTTGTAATTTGAGCACAAAGTTCTTTGCATCAAATAGAGTAGAATAGAATGTAAATTTGTAGTTTTTTGAAGAGTATTCTGATGAAAATATCTTTTTCAGTGTTTCGTCCAATGTCCAATGTATTGGAAAAAAAGTTAATGAATTTTTCATTTTGTTTAAAGCGCATCTCGATACCGAGTTCGTAAAAAAAAACAATGCCGATTAAATCAAAAACGAGATAAAACATTTTAACAAATGTATAAAGCCCTTCGGTAAATTGGGGATGTTCGGGAGAGAATTCAGTTTAGGTACGTCAACCCTTAATTGGAAACCAAAGTGACAATTAGAGTGACTCTCTCCAATAACTTGATAATATTATAATTGGAGAATGGCTTCGGGGTGCCTCCCTTTTAGAATCCTACAACTCCCGAAAAATTCTATTAGAAATAAAAAGATGATTCTTTTTTTTGGAAGACAATTATGAGTTTTTCACATCTCGGGGGATGGATCTTTTTGAAGGAATTCTTCTGAACTGTTTCAAAAGATGCATGGAATGGGACCAATACCAGGAGAGACAAAAAAATATTTTGATTTTTGTTATAAAAATATGTACATCAGGAAAAATATTTTTTCTCCGATTAGCAACAAATATTAATTTTGCTGACACATATCAATCAGCAAAGTATTACTTTTCCTGCCTAGGCAGCAAAGTGATTATACTCAATTGGAATAAAACATTTGACGTAAACAGATGGCAGACTTCCGGTTCTACCGGAAGTCGACTGTAACTTTGTTATTTTAAATGGAACACCCTGTATATTAATACATGTTTGAAATCTACGTAAAATTTTAGTACACTTTTGTCTGAAAACTTCTTCCCAAAAATGCATATTTTATGAGTTATTAATTTTTTGGTAAAAAATTTGACGGTTGCAGAAACTTACACATTATTTTTTTAAGAGGATACCCTTGAAGATCTGAAAATGGTTTCTGTTCGGTTGCTTTTAGCAAGGTCAGACCTATTTGAATCTATGTTGAAAATTATTCATTTTATACAGGGTGTGTATAGAAAGTGTTCAAAGTTTAACTTCATAAATATCAAATTTCTTTATTTTTTTAAATAGAACCACCCGGTTTTTTCTATTTTAATGCTTTCAGGGGTAAAAAATAAGGCAAGTTCATGTATATTTTCCTATACCTTAACCTTACCGTTTTCCAGATATTAAATGTTTTCTGTAAATTTTTAGAGACTCAGGATATCTTACTGCAAATATAGCACATATGTTCTTGTAACAATTTTGCCATATTTACCATGTATTAAAAGCAAATTTACATAATCTTTCTCATTTCTTAGTGCTTGTATCAACGGGTCAAAATAAAATTTAGACCACACCTGCATCTCTCAAAATTGACAGAAAACATTCAATATCTGGATAACGGAAAGGTTTAGATATAGGAAATTATACATGAATTAGCCTTATTTTCAACCCCTGAATGCATTAAAATGGAAAAAACCGGGTGGTTCTATTTAAGAAAATAAAGAAATTTGATATTTATGAAGTTAAACTTTGAACACTTTTTATACGCACCCTGTATAAAATGGAAAAATTTTCAACATAGATTCAAATACGTCTGACCTTGCTTAAAGCAACCAAACAGAAAACATTTTCATATCATTAAGGGTATCCCCGTAAAAAAATAATTTACAAGAGTCTGCAACGGTCAAATTTTTTACAAAAAAATAAATAACTTAAAAAGTGTGCATTTTTCGAAAAAAGTTTCCAGGCAAAACTATACTAAAATTTTACGTAGATTCCAAAAATGTACTAATATACAGGGTGTTCTGTTCAAAATAACAAAGTTGCAGTCGACTTCCGGTAGAACCGGAAGTCTGCCATCTTTGAAAATATTTTAGTTAAAACAATCGTATCCAAAAACCCAAACGTTGAAATTTTCATGATTTTACTATAAGTATTTTGCCATATACAGATAGTTTTAACTCGTCGTGGGACACCCTCTTTATACTAATATGAAATTATAAATATGAAAAACTTACAGCTGCATTTTAACGTCCCATCTTTCTCCATCTCGATTTAAATTGATGAAAAAGTTTATTACCGTAAAAGTATCTATCTACTTCCGACACATTCAACGAATCATCATTAATAATAATAGAACAACACTAAACAAGAAAATCTTTTGTTCATAGTATTTTTCCGAAAAATACACTCCCGATTCACGTACAAAACCGACTGTTATAAAATTCGTAATACAAATAAATTCTCCTGACTAATAAAAGGCGAAATAACCGAATATCGTTTGTTACTCATAGTTGTTGGCTGTTACGTTTTTTGTCCAAAAAAAAAACAAGTTAGCTGATAAAGCGAGTGGAATTTTATATGTAGAAGCATATAAAATTATTATTCTAGCTAAGAATATTTAAATTTTTATTTTTAAATACCAACAATTAGAAAATAGCATAGACGTGCATAATGGAATTAAATTAAATAGAAAACTTGTAAGATTTTGAATTGGAACAGAATAAACTGATGATTTTAAGTATCGTACAAATGACTGATTGAGGAAAAACTTGTTCTTTTTGCACAGTAACCCACTTGAGAAGGGAAATCACCATCTAGTATTACACAGAGTGTCCCAAAATTCTGGAAATAGCCAATTATCTCGTAAATCGCTAGTCCTAACTGTACAAAATTTAGGGTACACCTATTTTGGAACACGTAGATTCCAGATTCGATATTTGCAATAAAGCCAGATTTGCCGTTTATCTTGTATTATTAGGAACTTTGGTTGGCTGCTCTTAAAGCACTTCAGAGCTCTAAGGTAACATCTCGGCTGGTATGGGAATGCGGCGAAGAACTTAGAAGACTGTCGACTCGGAACAGTGTAACACTGGAGTGGGTACAAGATCATAAAGGAATCGCAGGCAATGAAAAAGCTGACAAACTCGCAAGAGCAGGATCGTCACCTCTGATGAACGGACCCTACCGAAACAGCTCTGCATATACTATGCAACTGTGAGACGCTGGACCAAAGGAGGCAGAAACTGTATGGTAGACCCCAAATGACTTCAGAAGACTTCTACAACCAACCAGCAAAGAGCCTGTATGAGCTAATACAGGTAACGGATTGGCTGAATAGGCTGTAGTCAGAACACTAGGAGTATCCACAATAAGCCAGGAGGCTGAGGTGGTGCCGGCGAAGAGAAGGCTCCTTTTAAAAAAAAACTTTGGTGTAACCCAAACTTTGTACAATTGGGAATAACAATTTTTACCAGATAATTGATTGGCCGTTGTGCTAACCACGCTTAAAGCTGCCACTGATCTAGTATCTGCAGTGTTTTTGTACATCCTGTATAAATGAGATAAGATTGGCTACAATTAATGACAATTTTCTGCTTTTCCAACACCATAATTACTATACGCGAAGAA
The DNA here is from genome assembly GCA_910591675.1 of Galerucella calmariensis. NCBI lineage: Eukaryota > Metazoa > Arthropoda > Insecta > Coleoptera > Chrysomelidae > Galerucella > Galerucella calmariensis. The sequence continues at coordinate 130,114 of CAJUYG010000612.1, forward strand.
AAAACAAATTTTCTTTTATCTCTTATCGAAATAAGAATTATGCAATTTCGTGTGAGATTTCTGTGTTGTCAAAGGCATATTATGCTCCAACAACTTCTCTTTATTTCTGCCCGAGTAGTGCCGAAAAAACCGAAAAAAAAGAAAATTTAATATCCAATTTTTATATCATTATATATTTTCGCCCGATTTGGCGCATCCACAAGGGCGTTAGACTCGTATAATTATCCCTTTAAAAAAGATGGGTTTTATATACATTTTTTTCTCTTTTATCTCGTCTAATTTCCTTTGAAAAAGATGCTTCGAATTATTATAGCACTTCGCCAATTACAAGATTACCGAGTTTATAAAATGCTGTTATATTTTTTATAAATTTCGTTATAGAGAAGAAAGTAAAAATGGAGCTTCTGAATTGGCTGTTGCTGCTCTTGTTTTGAAATGAAATAAACGGTTTGAAAAAATGAAAACCGTTCCGTAACGCCCACCTCTATTATTGGATATCAGATGATTCCGTTCTCATTTTCACGTACAAATGTAAGTAAAATACACACTGTGGCTGGCCAACAAAACGAGCCGCGTCGCCGTCGTGACGGTGTTTAAAAGGACAAAAGGGCAAAGGGCGGAAAGCTTTGTTAATGAAATATTTTCCATGCCGTTTGCCGTTTTTAACGAACATTTCACACTCTTTTTTTTCTTCTTCTCTTCTCCTTCTTACCCCCGGTATACTTCGCCACTCCATATCCGTTTAGAAAAAGTGTAACAGCGGAAAGAATGAAATAATTACCACAAATAGTTGGAGAGTTGTTAGTACGTTTTGTGAGTTTAAAACATTAAAATTTTACATATTTATAAGCGTAAAGAAACTTGGAAAAAGGTGGCGACCGGTTTTTTCTATTTCGTGACATTTTCTTGATATGAAAATAATGTAATACAGGGTTATTACATAGGTCTAAAGGAGCTACTACTCTGAGATCTTTTAAGTCCCAGTGAATGTCACCACATACGTAATTTTAGTGAAAAAATCTTCTATATTATTTATAGAAATGCTTTAAAACATCAAAATTATCAGGTTTCATTAAAATTTCAAAAAGAATGGTTGATCTAGAAAATAGGTCCACTTGATAAGACACTTATATGAGATGAAATCTCTTTAAAAAAAATTTTTTTGTTTATTTTTAAAATAAAGGTGAGCAAACCAACACCCGGGCCTTATAAGAAGCACAATAGAAATTCTTGAAACGGTACCTTCATCAAACATCTGGGAATAGCATTTAGGAATGTTTTTATTTTATTTATTCGGTTTTAAACTGAATGAAGATATATCAAATGTCACCAGTTGATGAATAAGAATTAGGTGTCGTGGAATAAAAGGTGTGGATAACTCTTTTTATAATGTGACTTTTTTGATGGGTATTTAGGTCACAACAGCAATAAAAATTGTAAATCCACTACTAGCTGTGAAGATGACAATTATTGCTTCTTCTAGCCGACTGAGAAGTGGAATTTCTCTATTAGTGGTTAATAATTTTCTCTATTATTAACCTAGATCAATAATGGACAAATTCAAATATTTTGAGAGTTCAGGGATAGTATTTCAACAATTTTGTTACCTATTATTTATTTAAAATAATAGGGCAAGATAAATTGCAACGGCGACTCAATGTGGAGAGCACCTCAGGTGTGAATTCGGAGACCAAACTAATATCAGTTCAGGGAGTAGTCTTAACGGTTCGCGGGTAATCCTACTTTATTTAAGTTATTGAAGTTAATGAGATAATAGATGAAGTTAAGAAACCAAATGAATTTAATAAGTTAATAAATCAAGTTAAGGAATGTAATTAAAGTTAATCAAGAAAGGTAAGTGGGCGCCACCCTGAATAATATTAGTCGACTTGTTTTTTACCTCACAACTCTCTATCAACAAACCTGGAAATGCTGGAAAGGAAGGAATATGAACAACGTTGTTAAATTTACAAGTTGTATAATGATTTTAAAACTAATATCACAGTGAATGAATGTTGTTTTATGTTGTTTACGTTGTTTGTTGTTTTACGTTGTTTTATTTTCCTTAGTTTCTTCGGACAGGTCCTTGGTGTCTGATGTTAATCCATGGGAATTTAGTTCATGGAAACTACCCCAAGAAACTACTTCATAGAAAGCTCTTCGTTCGGAATGTCACGTACAAATTGGCAGGTACAAAATGCATTCACATTGAATGCACTTTAGAAAAAAAAAATTTGAGGTAAACATCTCACAAGAAATTAAAATTGTTGACCTTATCGTTTCACAGTTCACAGGAAAAAGAAAGCTTATTCTTACTACTGGCTATTAAATTGAACCATGCGAGGAGCAATGGTATGTCCCTTTCCTGTTCACATGCTCCGCTTCGAAAAAGAATTTACATATTGGTAGTGTGTTCTTAATTTCTCTCTCTATAGGAGAGAAGAATTGAAATATTTGACCAATATCAGTGTATACTGATCCTCACCAACGGAGATTATCCGTCGCACATTAAATGTAAAAAATTTGCCTTTCAGCGGTGATCGGTGCTACAGGTTCTCGACGAGAATCACATGTTGGTAAGGAAAAAGGACTGGCTACTCACCGTCCGGTAGATATTTAAATATTCCAATGATAGTGGCCAAATATAACGGTACAAACTTGTGCAACATAATTTTGTATACCCAGGAGATTGTCATATTTACTGCTTGAAATTACCGACCAAGATAAAATTATTTGAACAAAAATGTCCTGAGTTCAAAATTCGCGCTCAACCAAAAATGACTGATGACATAACGAGTACGTTCATAATATATCGAAAACTGACAGTGTACAGACGACGGGGTAAACGCTTCTCGTGGTGCGTTTGTAAATTATTTTCAATTTTCATATTAAATTTGGCTAGTACTGGAAAAAATTGTATATACAACATGGTGGGGAAGACATTTATGAACCTCGCACCTTATGTCGCTCGAGGCAAAAAATAATTTTGGTGCTCGGTCAATAATAATAGTCTTCACCACCTTGGTGTATAATACACTATTAAATACAATTTTGTCTTGTCGGGGATATCAAAAAGTGACGACAAATTTAGACAGTAACTAAAAACGTCAACATCAAAAAAACTACAAAGTAACTAAATAAGACGACAAGGAACACCCGTTCGGCACAAATGAAAACAAACCTTAGTCAGTTGAACGGAAGATTCCCGTCGACATGTAACATAATACGACTAAAAATTTACAAATCATAGTTGGCGCCGTTACACTGAAAAATATGTTGTTACTCTTGTGTATGTCATAACATCGCTAATGAGGGTCTGTCACACTCTTGTTTTATCTCAAACTGACGGCCAATTAAAGAACAAAATAGTTCCTATTTAGACATAGAGATGGGAAGTCACCTTCGGGATCGTTATTTAGGAATTTACGACACATGTAAATTTCTTTCGTTTCTAACATCAGATTTATTTATAAGAGAGGAAAGTCACCAAATATGGAATAGTATCCTAATATGGAACGCCTTCATTTCTCTAAGACTATAAGTATGAAACGCAACATTCCACCATCTTCTATTTCATTCGGTCTACTAACTATCGCACCCACACCATCGAGTCAGTTGCGCGAATGCTTCACGTGTTTTGTTTTGTTGTCGTGCAGAAAATTTTAAAGGTAAGTAATAAACTAGTATTACCAGCTGTTATGTTTGTTTACGTAAGTGTTATACTATTTAGTATATCGGTATTATGTTTATTTCACCATTTTGTGATCTTTTGTCATTAAAATATTGTGACTTTAAAAAATATTTAGAAGAGTTTCAACTAGTATAAAAATCCAAATATGGACAGTCGTCGGTGTCTTATTATGGAATATTAAATGAAATGCTTGATGTGTGGGCTCTGGGCACATTATGATTGTGCTGGTCCAGAGTTTGATACTTGGATCTATGACTTTTGCAAGTAATTATGTAACTTCTTTCATTTATCACAATATATTAAATTTATTTAATTGATCTCAAAGATATTAATGTCCATTTTTGTTATTGTTATGTTGATTTATGCTTATATCCCATATATGGATACTTATTCCATATTTGGTTATTCATTTGTGATTTTGTTTTTTGTGTTAGAGTTTAATTTGATAACTAATATATTTGATTAAAGGCTGTTAATTACTGCATATAAATGTATGACTGATTAGTAAAAACATTAAACTGATTTAATTTATATGAAGTTTTTTTTTATATCCCAAAAACAAAATGGTATTCCATATTTGGTGACTTTCCTCTAATATCAATAGTACTCCATAATTTCTCCATCCCAATCAAGTTTTCTGTTGCTCTTGAACTCCATGTCGCTGAAGAGCTAAAGCATCAACTCCAATAGAGTGGTCGAAGTTTTTCTAAAGGAGTGTTCAGTATACTCTTCTCAAAGTTCAGAAATTTTAGCAATTTTTTTACGAGCAATATTTTCAGTTGCGACTAAAAATAGGCACCAATCAAGTCAAAATTAAAATAAATTTAGTTTTATTCAAAAATCGTTAATAATTATTTGGTAATAAATTTGAACACCTATTAATTATAACAGCGATAGCAAGTCGGTAGTTATGGATATCTGGTATTGTTGGTAAATATTGATTGTCAAGTAGACGTCAGTAGACGTACTAATCATGTAATTTTTGTAGTAGTTTTTACGCTGCTTTCAAAATTAATCCCGAACACGATGAAAATATACCTACGGATATATTGGAAAGTGCCGAAGCAGTATATCCAAATCTTTTGCCACCCAAATCTCGCCAAGTTTATGAACTTGAATATCAGCGATTCATGGATTGGTGTGAAGAAAAAAATGTGCAAAACTATGCGGAGAGTGTTCTTATGGTGTATTTCTCAAATTTAACGAAGACCGTCAACCCATCCACTCTTTGGTCACAGTATTCAATGTTGCGATCCACACTGGATATCAAAAATGGTGTGGATATTAGTAAATATTCAAAATTACGAGCATTGTTAAAAAGGCAAAGTGATGGATATATACCTAAAAAGTCTAGGGTTTTTACAAAGGAGGAAGTGGATCGGTTCCTGGATATGGCACCTGATAATGTATATTTGATGATAAAGGTTGTTCTAATATTAGGAATTGGAGGTGCTAAGCGTTGTGACGAACTAGTTCATTTGAAAATTGATGACATTGAAGATATGGACTTGGTACTGGTCGTAAAAATTTTGCAGACAAAAAAACAAGAAACCTCGTTTGTTTACCATTATAGGCGATAATTATTTGCGTTTATTTCGAAAATATGTTGCACTACGGCCATCAAATATACAGGAACGTCGTTTATTTTTGAAGTATGTTTGTATTCACAAAATTAGTGCCGTGCCGCAAGAAATTGCAAAATTTTTGAAGTTAGAAAATTGGAAGGAGTATACTGGACATTCGCTAAGAACAACATCTGCTACACTTCTTATTGATGGTGGCGGTGACCTCACTTGCCTTAAAAGACATGGAGGCTGGAAATCGAGTACGGTAGCAGAAGGATGTATTGAAAAATCACGTATCAGCAAAGAGAATATTGCAACCTGACAAAGAAGGTACAAGTACCTGTTCAGATATTTCCTCGAAAGTTTCATCAACGGTTACGAAGAATATTTTGAGTTGTTCTAACATTAATGAAAATCTTTTGAATTGTTCGAAAATTGTTAGTGATAATTTCAGTGGTTCTTTGAATTTTGGCAATAATTGTTCCAATTGTACATTCAATATCACTATAAATAACAAATAAATACCTATATATAGTTGCCCAATTAGTTTGTTTTACTAAGTTTGTGAGAGACAATGTTTTTTTTCTTCAAATTTAAATTAAAGAGCTCAAATGCAATTACTTTTAGTCCTAGGATTAAAAGTGTTGCTAAGCAACGAGCAAATTTTTGTACGGTAAGGGCTTTTGCACCTGAAAATAGTACAAATATGTCAACATTTTTTGGTGGTTGGAGAAAAACTTATTTTTACGTTTCTTCTATCAAATTTAAGGAAGAAAAAGATATTAACGACCAACTTTTTTATATAATCCGCTTAGAACGCTCCATCTTCTTTAAAGATTCGTTGCAGCTTCAGGTAACGATCTATCCTTAGACTTTCGCCTTATCGATGTAGAGTGTCTATTTTTTTCTTGTAAAATAAAATCCTTTTTGCATAAAATAGAACCTTATCCAGAACCTAATTATCCCCATTACATTATAACGCATCCTCAAATTGTTTGCAGACATCATTCTCCGAGATCACTCCAGTCGTTGTTGGAGCGTGGAAAGGTGACAATCGAGTATGTTGTAATCGATATTTTGATGGATGGTCCTCAAAATTTTAAGTAGCTCGTCGTAGCTACGGAATCGTCCGCGGGCGATGTAGAAATTTTAATGGGGGGAGGGGGAATGACTGACGCGTTTTATTAGGGGAAGATTGTCTAATTTCAACACTTCGCTGCATATCTTTAAATTCGTTTTAAAAAAAATAGGTGAAGTAAAACAAGATATGTATGTATTTTGGGGTGACCTAAGAGATCTATTGTGCCCCCTTACTTCTACTCAGTTTCTAGTAGTTCCTTTAGTCATATTTCCCGAAGAAATTTTAGGATGACTGCAGGCTTCAACTTAGGTAAATGTTCCTTTTCTATCCAGTAATCTCCCAGGTGCTGTGATCTAGGATTCTGAAGTGCAGTGCAGTTGGAAAGTATGTGTATGGAGGTTTTTTCTTCCAAAGCATTCGATACTGTCAGTCACAACCTACTTATTGAATCGCTTGACAATTCTGGCATCAGGGGAAAAGCTCTAGACTTGTTCAGAAGCTACCTTTCGAATAGACCGCAAAAAGTTAAACTGAAAAATGTCTAGAGCGAATTCGAAACAGTAGAGTATGGAGTACCGCAAGGAACCGTATTAGGACCAATCCTGTTCAATGTTTATTTAAATGATTTATTTGAGGTAAACACCAAAGGCAAAATAATAACATATGCAGACGATACAGCAATCAATCTTCTACTAAGCTCAAAAATGGAACTCTTTAAAAGAGCTAGTGGAAAAAGACATGGTTTCAGAGTCGATTGTCGATTGTTACCCCAGTATGCCCCTTCTTGATATAGTAACTACTTCAGTTGGAGAAAAGTGTTATTTTATTCAATGAATATATGATATACTTATTCTTTCCTAAGGTATATTGTTTTGTGTGTTTTTGTGTGGATGTGTTGTTCGTTTGGATGTCTGTGTGTGTATATTTCTTACTATAAGTGATAGTGATATTTCAAAAAACTTGTGCTCTTACCATGTTCTTTTACCTCTCATTTTTTATAATTACCATTAATTCTTTATAACTGATACATACTTTTCATTTTAAATTAATTATGTATAGTATCTATATTTATTACCCTATATCTTTTCAACCTATTCAAGAATTAAATTTCTTAAAGGTTTACCCATTTTATTGTAGATGTTTTAGGTTATTTTATGTATTTATCTTGTAACAGATTTTTTGTGCAATAAATCTTATTATTATTATTATAATAGATTTATTATTATTATTATAATAGATTCCACAAATCAGCATTCTTCTTCCTTCACTATTTTGAGCTTTTTCAGGTGCCCATTCAGGCGACAATGTCCCGTTAGGATCCCTGTTAAAACTCTTAGCGCAGTTTTACTTTGACTTATGCATTCATTTGATCTCAACAGGTTGTAGTCACCCAGAAGATCTTTCCAATGGTCAGGTTTCTCGGCTTCACCTATTTCTTCCAATATTACATTGGGGCTGATTCGGCAAAAGGGTTCAGGCCCCTCTTTGCTAGTTTATCTGCTATTTCATTTCCTTCTATTCCAGTTGTTCTCGCCTAGTTCATTGAGTTTGTCGTTTGCCTAGGCATTCCCACACCATTTTGGAACTGATTACACAAGAGCTTAGTGCTTTAATGGCTGATTGACTATCCGACATTATGATAATCCTTTGTCTTCTGTATCCTTTATCAATATTGAACTGGGCGCACTTTTTTACTTGAGGTTTTTCCCAAGCGTTCAGAGTGTTTGGTTCCTGGCCCGAACACTCCTATCCCAGTTCCTTTTATTGCTTTTGAGCCGTCTGTGTACCATTGAATGGCATTCTTTCCAAGTCTGGTAATGGTATTTGGATCCCATTCCTTCTGGTTGCTTAATTCCGTAACGAATTTCTTTGAAAAGTTATACTTTTTCATCGTACCGTCTTGTGGCAAGCCCATGTTGTCTGATTTCTAAGAAGTGAATAGGTGTTTTTTTTTTCTATTGATTCCCTCTCACTTAGTCTGTATCTTGTTTTTTCTGCAACGCTTTCCACCACTATATGTAGAGGGGTGAGGTTGAGAATCACTTCCATGGCTGCCGTTGGACATGTTCTCATTGCTCCTGTAATGCAATTATCACTAACTTTGCGAATGGATTCTCGAATATTCGAGGGTTAACGAGCAAAATCGGTTCGATTTTTAGATGTTCTTTAGATCAATATTAGTTGAAAACTTTGTTGTTGGAAATATGCCGAAAACTCAAGTTATTGGTGATTTATAACCTTCTTAAATATGTGGTCATACTTTTGGTGTGGAATTTGCATTTCAAATTACTTAGAAAACACTCTGTATATAACGTCAATGTCATTATGTATTCCCTCCAACAAAAAACATACATACTATAACCAGAAGTGATTGTATTTAGAAGGTAAACATCTGTCAACATACCTCCCATTTATCGCACAAACCTATCATTATCTTTTAGAACGACAATGGCCAGCCGTGTACATATTATAACGCTCTACCTATTGAGATATCTCCTTTATAATCCTATCACCTATATAAAGTTATCGGACACGCCCGATCAAAAAGGGGTTAAGAAAGGGGAGTTAAGAAAATAGCTAGAAGGGTTAAAGGGTTGACGATATTTGGAATTTTCGGGGGTTGCTTTGTTCAGGTAATGCAGTTCGAACCAATAAGATTTTCACGTGTAATTAGTTTAGTGGATGATGGCACCCTGATTTTATGGGGTGGCAGACGGAATTGTGAAGAAGGGTACTGTTTGAGGAGGTTTGTTGCAGTGGCGTGCTCGGTGGAAGGTTTTAAATGTGTAAGTTAACTGTATGTATTGGCACTCCTGATAAGATGCAAAAGGAAGCCGACTAGTTTAAAAAAAAATTATGTTTTAAATTTTTATTTAGATTCAGCGACCTTGAAAACTCTGGTGTACCTCATAATTTCCAATTTGAATCATTTTTTGTATTTAATTATATTGTTTTTTGGATATTTTTCGTTTGTATATCGCCCACCATTTTGTTTTTTTCGAAATTTTGACCTTTTATTCGG
>CAJUYG010000612.1:139482-158945 GCA_910591675.1 Galerucella calmariensis
TGGCACTTATTAAAAAATTGTTTATCTACGACCACCTTTAAAATTTGTCATTTACGAACCAAAAAAAATTTGTGAAATCATACATTATATATACGTTAAAAAGCGTGCGTAAATGAACAACGCTTTTTATATGGTACTTTCATTATCACACCCAAAAGCGTGCGAAAGTGACTAATGATTTTTGAATGGGGTTTTCATTTTAATGTGTCTTTTTGGAACTTTAGTTCTTTACGTCAGGTTATGTTTGAGAGACCGGGGGTCGCGACGCAAAAGATCTGACCGTTACGTTATGTTATATTACGTTGCTTCGTTATGTGCCTTGCTTACGTTCTCGTTCTCTTGCTCTCGTTTACGAAGCAGCGATTCATATGCTTCGGCCGGGAATCAAAACCGGGCCGCCCGCGTGGAAGGCGAGCATTCTACCACTGAACCACCGATACTATATTAAAATTCTATGCAAAGCTGGTATTCACAGTGCTGGTGATCTACTTGAATTTGTTCGGATAAAGTTTTACTATTATTTCCATAATTTTTTTTGCGCGATTGATCTTTTTTGTTTATTTACAGCTTCGGTTGTCCGGACGGTAGGTTGTGTTTACTGGTTTCTAAGTTTAACACGTCGGTAAGTGATTTACTTACCGTTCAGACGTCGAAAAGTAAACTTGAATGTTTTAATTCGATAACTTTAAAATGGATGGATACATTGATTTGACATTTGGCAGCTTGTTTTTAAATTTAAAAGGGCATATTTTGATAGAAATAGTTGTTTGTGCAACTAGTGTGGATATGATGGCCATATCGCACGAGGACGAAGTTTGAGCATGACGCCGTAGGCGGAGTGCTCAATCGCTTAAGTGCGATATGGACAATCCACACGAGTCGAACAGCATATTTTTTCTACGACCCACTTGAGAAAAAATCTAGAAAATAAAAATTTCTATATACTGTAATATAACTTCACATTGAAAATTCAACTATTCAATTTTATGTTTCCACTAATTTTTTTGTGGAAACCGTACAGTTCTTGAATGTCCAATTTGTATAATGCTACGGTTTCCCTTTTTAAATATACGATGCTGTTATAGGTAGTTGCCAGTCGGACACCCTCATGAAGGGTACCGTACCATTATCTATAATAATGAATATTCTGAAGAATATTTCAAACGTCTACCTGTTGTCGTTATTAATATCAAGCAGAATAATTATTTAAAAATAAACTTAATAATAAAAAAAAACTTCTTCACGGGGAATCGAGCCCGGGTCTACCGCGTGAGATTCTGGTTTGCTTACTACTCGACCACCGAGGAATATGCAAATTGTTTATCTATAACGTCAGATGTATTACGTAATTTTTGCTTAAAAGGAACTAAAGTTCTTGCCGTGTGTCCCGCGACACGTTCTACCTTTTTTAGCTACGTAATTAGTATCTAGTTGCCTTGAATTTAGTCGTTTGTTCTATAAACTTTTGTGCTGTCAGTAAATTTGACAGAAGTGTCAGATATAGTAAAAAATATTTGTTACTTTGAAAAAAGACAAATTACCCAATGTTATAATTATTGATTCAAATAATTGTCCTCATTTTACTGTAAATATAAATTTAAATAATTAGAATTCGTTGTGTATATATTTGTTTAAAGAAAATTCATATTTAGGTTTTTCAACTCCTTCAGAGCACATTTTTTTATGTTTTCTTCATGTGGTCGTAGATAAAGTTTTGTATGACACTTGTGCGTGAAGTACTTTTGCGCACTCGTTGCGAAAAAGACACTCGCACACACAACTCGTGCGCTAAAGTATAACTTCACACTTGTATCATAAATAACTATTATAATCAAAAATATCTTCTCTTTTTCTCAATGGTGAATAAAATCTGAATCCGGCTCTGTTCTTGTGATATTATGAGCTACTTCTCATTATCAACCGTCTCTCCCCTACCATCCAGATCTGTCTCGAAAAAGCTAATCTAACGGCGGCCATATTTGTCAGATTTTCGGTTCTTGACTTTTACATGTAAAGATATTGAATTGCCTTTTTGAACCCCACTAGAATCCCTTCTAGTTTTTTTTTGTACGAAACTTCAAAGTTCTGATAATTGAAATCTGTTTGTCGTTAACCTTTCTGTTATTTCGAAACGAAAATTCAAGTTTCCTCAAGTGAAAGATATAATTGCCACTTAACACGTTGGCTGCAGTTGAAATTTTCAACTAAATAGCATTAAAATTGTAAACTAAACAAGAGTTTGTCAAAATAACGGCAAAAAGGGCTATGACGTTAGAAGCCGTCACACGCAATGCCCACTTAATTTCCCTTTAGAAAGAAACAGATATTTCTCCAGCACATAAGTTAGGATTATTTTTACATCCAGGACAATGAAAAGTTGTTCCCTTTTTTTTCTTGTGATTCTGGTAGCACCAAACACATCGTCGTGGAAGAACCCTTCCATTTTCCCTACATAGTTTTTGTGCGGATTATGGTTCTTATACCTGATTGATCACTTGTACCACTCTCTTCATTGAGATCCATACCATGGTGCGGGTGGTCTGCATCTGGTGGGTACACATCCCCCGAACTTAAATACGGGTCTGGTTCAGTTTCCCGACTCATATAAAAACTTTCCAAGTTCTCTAAAATCGTTTTCGTCATTAAAATTATATAGTTTATCTTTCCTGACCCGTTTGAGGTATCTTTTTGGAACTTTAGTTCTTAACGTCAGGTTATGTTTGAGCGACCGGGGGTCGCGACGCAAAAGATCTGACCATTACGTTACCTTATGTTACGTTGCTTCGTTATGTGCCTTGCTTGCGTGCGTGTGCTCTCTCCTGAGTCTCTCTCTCGTTTACGAAACAGCGATTCATATGCTTCGGCCGGGAATCGAACCCGGGCCGCCCGCGTGGAAGGCGAGCATGCTACATTAAAATTCTATGTAAAGCTGGTATTCGCAGTGCTGGTGATCTACTTGAATTTGTTCGGATGAATTTTTACTATTATTTCCATAATTTTTTTTGCGCGATTGATCTTTTTTGTTTATTTACAGCATCGGTTGTCAGGACGGTAGGTTGTGTTTACTGGTTTCTAAGTTACACGTCGGTAAGTGATTTATTTACCCGAAAAGTAATATATAACATAAAAACAATTTCACCAAAATGCAAAATATATTTTAAACTGATCGAGAAGTATAAATGTCACTTTTGACATTTCGTTCATTTCGAAGAATAATTTAAATTATTTTATTCGGGATTTATTAAAATACGATCGCGCAAAAAATGGTATAAGCATCTCGAACGTTAAGGGTAATTACAACGTTCACATGTAGATTGCTCTCGTAAAATTGGACAATATGATATGAGGATTAAGGGGTCTAGCACATTTACTTTTCGAAATACAGGGTGTTGAAATTTTGAAAACTTGAATGTTTTAATTCGATAACTTTAAAATGGATGGATAAATTGATTTGACATTTGGCAGGTTGTTTTTAAATGTGAAAGGGCATATTTTGATAGAAATAGTAGTTTGTGCAACTAGTGTGGATATGATGGCCATATCGCACGAGGACGAAGTTTGAGCACGACGCCGTAGGCGGAGTGCTCAATTGTTCAAGTGCGATATGGACTTTCCACACAAGTCGAACAGCATATTTTTCCTACGACCCACTTAAGAAAAAATCTAGAAAATAAAAATTTCTATAAACTGTAATATAACTTCAAATTGAAAATTTAACAATTCAATTTTATGTTCCCACTAATTTTTTTGTGGTAAACGTACACTTCTTGAATGTCCATTTGTATAATGCTACGGTTTCCCTTTTTAAATATACGATGCTGTTATAAGTAGATATGTTGCCAGTCGGACTCCCTCATGAAGGGTACCGTACCATTATCTATATCTATAATAATTAATATTCTGTTAAATATTTCAAACGTCTACCTGTTTTCGTTATTAATATCAAGCAGAATAATTATTGAAAAATAAAACTGACAATAAAAAAAAATTTCTTCACGGGGAATCGAACCCGGGTCTACCGCGTGAGAGTCTGGTTTGCTTACTACTCGACCACCGAGAGATATGCAAATTGTTTATCTATAACGTCAGATGTATTACATAATTTTTGCTTAAAAGGAACTAAGGTTCCTACCATGTGTCCCGCGACACGTTCTACCTTTTTTTGTCATTTCCGGCGAAAATTGACCTCCAATCAAAAAATGTTGAAGGACAATGTTGTAGGTATTAAAAAGATCTAAGAATTTTGTATATGTAATTTTTCACATAACCTCAAAGATTCTGAGAAAAATTAAAAGAACAATATTTTTCGTTCTTTGCACTTTTTTTCTGGGCTATCTGCACTGGTCTACAATTATAAATGAGTAGTAGCATATAATGTTTGATTGATTCGCTTCATAAAATTTCCCTACAATTTTCCAAACCACCCTCTTATCTTTCTTTGAAAAAATGTCTACCAGCTCTAGAATGAAATTCCTTTTAAAATGTCTTATTTTTATGATTCCCCTACACAAACTTCCACGACATACCCTCTTCGGTTACGTAAAAAAAGTATTAATTTCCCCCTAACGTCTTTATTTCGCGTTTTTCGGGGCACAACAAACCTCCTAGCAGACCGGGAGGTTTTACACTCTTTTGATTTTGGGAGGAAATCGATACCCGAAATGTAAGCAACACAAATTATGTCTTCAAATCATGTGAATAGATTTAGTTTGACAGGATGTAGTCGAGAATGGCGAAAATAAAGATTTTTTTTTGGCGATTTGATTGAAATGGTTTCTATTGTACTGTTTTAATATTCGAAAAACACGTGGTCGTAGAAACAATTGAGGGTAAGGGTAGTGGTACTTTTGTTAAATAATAGGGCTGATTTTTATTTATACCTAAAATATTTTCAATATTTCCCGTGTCTATTTTTGCTCGTTAGCTTTAAGAATATAATAAATGGTAATTTGTATTTTGAAAAAATAAAAAATTTTACTTCTAGTTATGTAAATAGTAATGCAAAGGAAAAAATTAATTATCTGTATATCTACAAGTTAAGTCAAAAATGATAGGAGGATGTGGAGTTAGTTTACTGCAGAGCACTTAGCCAAAGGATTAAGTGGGGAATGGGAAACAATCAGTGGCAGCTCGTGAACTTTTTGAGAGAGGAGGCTGGACATGAAACATTTTGTAAAAATATACTTTATGCAGCCAATTAATTTAACCTTCGCGCAGCGGCCGTACCAGTTACCAATTCTCTAAAATTAAAAGCCAAATCTTGGGATCATAAATACAACAAGAAATCCTAATCCTAATCAAAATATCACACTAATGAATCGTTTAAATGTATTACAAACGTTAATCCAAATATTTGACGTGAAAAATTTGATTAGTTGATGTTTAGATTACGCGCAAGCGCGACCTTTCAATCGGGAGAAATTAAAGCGATCAAAGTAGGATGCAGACGTATTTTTCGTAGCGGCAATGTGTCTTGCGTCTTTTTCTATTCTCCCACTGACAGATCTCGTCAGGTCTGTACTTTGTTGTTTACGGTCAACTATTATATTTTATAACATAAGTATTGTTTGTTAAAACACATCCAGTCTCATTTTACAGTTTTATAATCAGGCTCAACACTTTCACAATGTTTCTGGAGATTTATGGGTCGATTCTGAGAAGTCATATATAAGTTACAGAAACTTTAAGATATAGTAAGTTGCCTTGTAACTATTACAGATTTTTGCTTACAGACCTTACAGATATGCTCAGAATTGACCAATTAGTTGTTTCAACTTAAAACAATTATTTTAGAAAAGACTTTATAGAGTGTTACCCTCTTTTTTACCCTACACTCATGATAATTATAAAATTTCACACAGAACCAAATAACAGTATCGGATAGTGAATCGATTAGAGTAACATGTGTACAAGTGGCGGACACCACCTAGCATCCTATCTAGTGATAAAGAAAAGTGTATTTTTCGGGGGTAGCTATATCCCCATCCCCCGGGACCGACTTAACGCTCGATTAGGGCCGTTCGGGGAATGTAATACACTCGCTAACATGTTCACATTTACTAAACATAATGAATTGCATTATGTGACAATAAATAAAGATCTATTGGATCGTAGAGAACTATGTTCGAGCAGATGATTGATTTAATTTTTAATTAATAGTTCATAGAAAAGGAGATAGGAGGGGTGTTCGGAGATGGTATGGGTTGTGGAATAATCCTTCTTAAACTATCTTTTGTGTTGTTAATTGGCTTGGGATTTGATTCATCAATGAAATTTAATATTCAATACAATTTTAATAGAATATATTTGCCAGGAAATTCTGTCAAAAACATAACAATCTGCACTGATAGTAGACAAGTCCTATTAGCCTTGTATGTATGTATGTGTGTTTTTTGGGGTGATATTCACTGAGACCTAAAAGATCTATTGTGCCCTCTTACTTCTACTCAGTTTCTGAGGAGAGTCTCAGAAACTAGTAGTTCCTTTAGTTCTATTTCCCGGAGGAATTTTAGGATGTCTGCAGGCCTCAACTAAGGCAAATGTTCCTCTTCTATCCAGTAATTCAGGTGCTGTGCTCTAGGATTCTAAAGTGCTGTGCAGTTGGAAAGTATGTGGATGGAGGTTTCTTCTTCCATTCCACAGAATCTGCATTCTTCTTCCTCCTCTATTTTGAGCTTTTTCAGGTGCCCATTCAAGCGACAATGTCCCGTTAGGATCCCTGTTAAAACTCTTAGCGCAGTTTTACTTTGACTTACGCATTCTTTTGATCTCAACAAGTTGTAGTCACCCAGAAGAGTCTTTGATTGTACAAGCCCTACTAGATCTTTCCAATGGTCAGATCTTCTCTTTTTCTCTGCTTTAACTATTTCTCTTCCAATATTACATTGGGGCTGATTCCGCAAAGAGGTTCAGGCCCCCAGAATGGTATTTCAGTCCCCCTCTTTGCTAGTTCATCTGCTATTTCATTTCCTTCTATTCCAGTGTGTCCTGGAATCCATAGTAAGGTGACTGACTATGTTGTTCTCGCCTAGTTCATTGAGTTTGTCTAGGCATTCCCACAACATTTTGGAACTGATTACACAAGAGCTCAGTGCCTTAATGGCTGCTTGACTATCCGACATTATGATAATCCTTTGTCTTCTGTATCCTTTATCAATATTGAACGGGGCGCCCTTTCTTATGGCGTAGATTTCCGCTTGAAAGATACTTGGGGTTTTTCCCAAGCTTTCAGTGTTTGGTTCCTGGCCCGAACACTCCTATCCCAGTTCCTTCTATTGCTTTTGAGCCGTCTGTGTACCACCGAATGGCATTCTTTCCAAGTCTGGTAATGGTATTTGGATCCCATTCCTTCTTGTTGCTCATTTCCGTAACGAATTTCTTTGAAAAGTTATACTTTTTCATCATACCGTCCCAGGTTGTCTGATTTCTAAGAAGTGAGGAGGTGGTTTTTTTTAATGATTCCCTCTCTACTTAGTCTGTATCTTGTTCTCTCCGCAACACTTTCCACCACCATATGTAAAGGGGTGAGGTTGAGAATCACTTCCATGGATGCCGTTGGGCATGTTCTCATTGCTCCTGTAATGCATATACAGGCTAGTCTTTGAATTTTGGAGAGGTTTTCTCTCGTCGTCAATAGGCTAGTTCTACTACTCCACGCAATGGCTCCATAAGTGATGATTGGTCTCACTATGGCAGTGTATATATTAGCATTTAACAGACAACGTGTTATATCGGGGCTAGTACTAGAGTGCCACCAAGAATTAGCTCACGCCTCGGCAGATAAGACTGGTGCCGAAGAAATATTTGACGATGACCAGGAAAAACCTACGTTTGACAGTAGGATTTCTGACTGGACAGTGTTAACTAAGGAAACACCTCCTATGGGGCTAGTGGACACACCTCTATGCAGGATGTGTGAACAGGAAGATGAAACTGTCAGGCGTCTTATGAGAGTGTCCTGAGTTATTGTCGATAAGAGAGTGTGTGTTCGGTGAGTTTTGGCCTACACCTGCCGATATAAAGGATATGTCTCCTAGTAACCTGTCCACCTTCCTGAGAAGGACAGGATGGACGATGACTCCTCGGGAGGATGTACAATGGGTCACATGTGGTCTAAGTGCTCACCCTCCCTACTCTACAGATACAGATATAATATATCTCAGATGTCTTCGTTAACATAAATGTGTTCTCATTATTAAGGAATGTCCAAGTTCAAAAGTATGGAAACATGTGGAACCGGTGATTTGTTCGGCACCACCAGTCAGAGACTTCGTGTCCTTGGCACCTTAGCCTTTAGGCTTTTTGTTCTTCAGTCTTTTCACTAGGTCCTACTTGAAAATATCCTCCCTGGTGTACAGATAACCTATCTTTCGGGAAGAGGAATAAACAGTCTCACCTCACACATTATCTTGTCTAATCTTAGATATAGACTCCTAGGACTAGAACAACCAAGAGAGGATTTCCGCAAGAACGACCTAGTGGAAAGCGTACAAAAAGCCAAAAATGCTAAGGAACCGATACTAATAAAATTGAAATTGGACCTCCTCGGAGCTATATTGGATCTAATTCAAGATGAATAATCAAAATTGGTTCATAATCAAAGATATTATGCTACATTTGGTATTGAGAACCTCCTTTTTCAGAATAGCAAGTGCACCGACTAAGACCTTCGCCATCTTTAAAAAAAAAGAATCGTATTTTCATTCCCGGACGAATTAAGTCATTACACAAAGGCTCTCAAAAGCAATAGAAGGCACAGGCAACTATGAAAGTTTGGGAAAAAACTAAGTATCTTTCAAGCGGAAAATTTAGGCCATAAAAAAGTGTGCCCAGTTGAATATTGAAAGATATAGAAGGTAAAGGGTTATAATGTCGGATAGTCAAGCAGCCATGAAAGCAGTGAGCTTTCGTGCAATGAGCTCCAAAATGATGTAGGAATACCCAGTCAAACTCAATGAACTAGGCAAGAGCTTGAAATAGCAAATGAACCTTTTGGAGGCCGAAATTATTTTGCGAAATCAGATCCAATGTAATATCGGAAAAAATAGGTATAAAAAGAGAAGATATGACTATTGGAAAGATCTAGTAGGGCTTAGACAATTTAACAGGGATCCTAACGGGACATTATTGCCTGATTGGGAACCTGGTAAAGCTCAAAATAGTGGAGGAAGGAGAATGTAGATTCTGTGGCATGGAAGAAGAATCCTCTATTAAGACTTCTGGGGCACAGCACATAGGATATTACTGGATAGAATAGGGATATTTACCTAATTTATAGCCTGCAGATTTCCTAAAATTTCTCTGGGAAAGAGGACTAAAGGAGCTACTAGTCACTGAGACTCTCCTAGGGAACTAAATAGAAGTAATGGAACACAATAGATCTTTTATGTGAATGTTACCCCTAAATACATAAATACACCTAGACTTGATTCAGTATTATTTAAAGCCCTTCCTTTATTTTACACACCCTGTATATTTTTTGAAAGGTTACATAAAAAAGGCGTTACGACAAAAGTTTGAGAAGCACTGTCTCTCCAAAAAAAAATTTCGATTGGAGACTTGCAAGTTCCACACGTCATGACAGCATCGATAAATCTAAAATTCGGTAAATTATGGCAGACAATTAGAAGGAAAAGATCCTCCCAACTCTGACAATAGTTGTTTACCATCCACCATCTAACTCAACTTCACAAGATTTATGCATATTATATCCTTTCTTGGTCTCGAATAGCAGTACAATCGGCTTAATCTAGTATGCTGACACAATTGAATTTGGGATACCGCCTGCGGTGAAATTTACAAGCTTTCCATGTCATAAATCTGAGCTTATTGGATGTTATGGCCGCATTACCAATATTACAGACCGAAATTTACTTGTTATGGGTTTCATTTCGGGGTTTGTTACTACTTGTTCTATATGTCGTTACTTATAGCGTGCAGTTTATTTTATATTTTTACAAAAATTGAAATTAATTGAGAGTGAATAGGTAATGGGGATCGTTTATATCAAATTTTTACAAAATATTATCGTCCCAATTGTATAATAGTCTTCCTGATGTTTGTTTACAATAATTGTTAATGTTAAAAATATATTTACCTACGATCACCAATAAAATAGCATAATATACACCAAGGTGATGAAGACTTTTATCATTGACAGAGCACCGAGGCTTACAAATGTCTTCACCATCATGGACTATATACAATTTTTTCCACTACTAGCCAAATTTAAGACAGAAATTAAAAATAATTCACAAACGCACCACGAGAAGCGTTTACTCCGTCGTCTAACTGACAAGTACACTGTCAGTTTTCGATATTAGGCGATCCAGTGACCTGTCAAATAAAATTCAATATGGCGACACAGGGCAAACAATAGTATATTATTAAACGAGCAATTTATGATAGCCATAATTCACGATGGGTGACGTTTGCGTCACGAGCCGCAGGCGGAGGGGCGCAAGTCACCCAAGTGAATTATGGCCATAAATTGCGAGTAGAATACTATACTTTGTCCACGACACTTAATTTATTTATTAATAAATAAAAGTCAGTAGCGATTTAGCATATTACTAACCTCAAAATGTTGTGGCAGCAACTTCAAATAATTTGACATATATAGAGATGGGCGATACTGTAGAAAGTATCAATACAACGTACCGTTATAAATATATTGTTTTGAAATATTTAATATTAGAAAATATCGTTATGAAAAGTATCAATACTAAAAATTACAATATTTTATAGATACGATATATGTCAGAAACAAATTTCCTGAACAAAATACACAGATTTAATAGTTTATTTCATATTGTACCCTCATCTCTAGTCGGGAATTATGAACCATAATACACTACAGTGTATTATGAACCATAATTCACGACAGTTGATATATGGGTACCATATACCTTTAGTTAGGAGGTAAAATATTGACTTATTATTAGGTGGTCGTGGACAAATGTGATTTAATACATTGTATACCGTGGATTTTGGTATATAGAAGTGTTTATTTTGGGGAAAGGTGCTTTTATTTTGCTTTGGTGTCTCTATATTAATAATATACTATAAAAAGTTCAGTTTCTTAAAACTTTTAAGCTGGGTATATCAATTTAGGACCAACTTTTGGTTGTGTACCTATATAAGAACATTATTTTTTTTGTTAGTGGTTCTTAGACTATCAAGAATGATTATTTAATATTTACGGGTAAGTACACATTGACTAAAACATATACAATATTATAATGAAAGTGAAACTTTTATGAAATTGCTGGCATTAAAATTTCACTTGCTTGAATTGGAAGATATCACCTGCAGTATTTAACTTTTATGCTTACGGATTTCAGGAGTGAAACACCTACTTCAAAATGCCAACAATTTGTATTGTAGTCGGTTGTGGGAGCCGTGCAAACCGAGACCAAGTAAGCTTTTTTAAGGTCCCAACTGTTTTAAAGAACACATTTTTGGTGTACAAGAATGAATTAAGTAAGAAGCGTAGAGAAATGTGGTTAGCGGCAATCAATAGAGATGATTTAACAGAATCAAAAATTATAAAAACTAAGAAAAGTGATATATTTTAAATAGAAAATACTAATCAAATGAACAATATACTGAACACTAATAAAATATACTAAATTGAAGCAAAATATACTAATAAATTCGACTAAAAAGTCTTGAGCACTGTTTATGACTGAATAGACAATACAAAACTAACCTATCTGTGTTAATTGTTTGCCCTGCACGGCCATATCAGGTCACGTGATCTGGATTGCCTAATATTATGAACGTACTCTTTATGTCATCAGTCATTTTTGGTTGAGCGCGAATTTTAAACCAATGGTATTTTTGTTCAAATAATTTTATCTTGATAGGTAATTTCAAGCAGCGAATATGTAAAAGACAATCTCCCGGGTATACGAAATTATGTTGGACACGTTTTTGTTGAACTACTATCCCTGGATTCTCAAAATATTAGAGTAGGTTAATAATGGAAAATTATTAACCACTTATAGAGAAATTCAACTTTTCAGTTGGCTAGAAGAAGCAATAATTACTTCACAGCTAGTAGTTGAAGAACACTATTTTGTACATTGATTATAATACGCAAACTTAACAATTTCTCATAGCCAAAGTTACATAAGCATAGCCAAAGTGTCATAAAGCTTAGCCAAAGTGACATTATGCATAGCCAAAAAAATACCTACAGCAAATTACCATTCTCAAAAAATAAATCATTCAGTGCAATCAACTAGAACGGTCGATGTAACATTACAGAAATTTGATTCTGTTCCTGTTCCCTCAACATCTGCTAAGTATAACTTATTAACAATAACCGAATACTTGTCGGAAACACCAACACCACGGATAAAGATCCAGAACTGTTCCCATATTACAATTACAATTACAGTCGATTGTTTGATTTCTAGATGGTGGTCGTAGGAAAAATACAGTGCGCAACCCTAATTTCTCACTCATTTTTCCACACTTGTTGCACAATATACTATTGTAAATTTGTTGTATTAGAGGATATACTACGAGATCTACGGATCTATTTTATTATATCTGTAATTAGCTACAAGTTCATATCATTAGTTAAATCTAGAAGAAAAAAAACGGATATTTTATTTTTGTATCAAGTGATATATTGGTATTATTTTTGAAAAGAGACAAAAATAAGCTTTCTTGTGATACGTCACTCGACCTAAGTTGGGAACACCACATAAATTATGCATATAATTAAGATAAGGACACTCTGAAATAATATGCTTCACAGATTTAACACACTGGCTCTTAGTGATGAGCAAAATTGGTCTTGGTCTTGCGAAAAAGCGAGACCAAGACCGAGACCAAAACCATTCTTCGACTCGCAAGACCAAGACCAAGACAGAATGAACAAGAACAAGACTAATACCAATTAAGACCGACTATGCAAGTCCAAGACTAAATACACAAGACTCAACCAAAAATTCTTTTTCACAGTAACTATATGAGATAAAATATTTGTAAGAGCGTCAACATAAATGCTTTTCTTGGAACAATATAAGTTGGCATGTCGAATTGTAAGTTTTCTTTACTAGATTTTAACGATATACATAAAAAAACAAAGAAATCACTGTTAAAAAAAAAGGATCTACAAAAATGTTCGAAGAGTACATAGTCTTTGTCCCAATGTCTGGTTAACACATGGCTAAAATCCAAACGAAAATTTCTTATTTTTCAATATTTCCATTTTTCTCAAGGATTTTTTTTTTGCTAAAAGGTCAATTTATGCGTTGGAGAAGGGTAGGTTCTTGAGTTTTCATAAATATATTTTGAACTAGAGAATCATTCTCTTGACAAGTTGTGACAAGCTCATATCGCGACGTACATGATAATAATGTCTTAATGAACTTTTTTTAATTCAAATATAGTAGATTTAGGTTTAAAAATGTTTGTTGCATAAAAATAAAATGTTTACAAAATGTTTTGAAAGATGTTCGTTACGAAATTATGGCAAGACCAAGACTAAAACCAAGACCAAGACCGAGACCGAGACCAGACAGATTTGAGCAAGACCCAGACCAAGACCGAGACTGTTCGAGTCTTGGTCTTGGTCTTGCTTTGATCATCACTACTGGCACTGATCACACAGAGGAATGGCTTCTTTGGACATCAGGTATTGGTGGGTTATGCTGGTGTGTCCAATTCTAAGCCTAATTGTCTCCACTTGATCGGATCTATTGTTTGGCAGGGAAGAAGCTCTAGACACATCAGATTTTGGTGAAGACATTTGGTGAAGTTTATTGCGTGGGCTCAGATTCCATCTTAGCTGCCATTCGTTGGTTGTGTATTTTTTTATAGAGTCTTTATGGTCTTGGCTAGGAACTATATTTATCAATGTTACCTCGGGATTGATAGAAAAGGTTTTGGCATTTTTGTCAGCTTCTTCGTTTCCTTTAATACCTGTGTGAGATGGCACACAGAGAAATTCTGTAGTTTTGCCTTTGGATTGGAGTTGAGAAAATGTTGTTTTGATTTTCTGCATTATCACGTTTTTTGTATAAATGCATTGGAGATTTTCTATAACACTGATTATTAACGTATCCTTATTTATGGTTAGTGAGTGAAGAACAGCTAGACTTTCTCCTGTGAAAGAACTACAGATTACTGGTAGCCATTGTTTATTATTCATAACTTGTTGATAGTCAGAAGTTTGTCAATTTATAACATTATTCAAATAATTTTATTCTGGCAGTAGTGAAGTCACAAGCAACCCCAGCATGCAAATAACCAAGGTAAATTAGATAAAAATCGTAAAAATTTCTATTTAAATATTAAAAACCCTAGCAGCGATCAAAAATGGTATAAACTTAGCATGGATGTTAAAAAGAAACTGCACTGCAGCGACATAAAACTGAAAAACAAACGGACTAAGCAGACCTTAACTTTCCACTGCTATAAAATATTTAAGTAAAACGCTGCACGTTGTCCTTCTAAATTCAACAGTTTTGATGTCAGAAACGTGACGTAAATAATAGAAAACATTTAAAACATTTGGCGCAGTCAGTAGGATTACTTTTTTTTTTTAAGAAAAACAACAGTTGCTTCAGAAGCTCAGGTTCGTTTTCAAATGTCGGTTGAAGGATTTTTATGCTTGTAGAATTTTATATTTGGGTATTCAAATACCAAAAATTTAATACAGGAGGATTATGGAATAAAGAAATAATGAAAATGCAATGACATTCAATTTTGGGATGTCAATTTAACGTTTAACAAAAATAATCATCATCAACATTATCATCATAGTCTTCTTGGTGTGCGTCATCGTTTGTGACAAATTGCCGCTACAAAAGGTACGTCTGCATCCTATTTTGAACCGAAAATTCTTAACGCCACGGTTTTTCACCATCTGTCACTTGGAATTTTCACGTTAATTTTTCAATTAAACGTCAATGAATGTCAACGTTTTTGGTTACATTTTCCTATTTTTTGGATTATTCTGTAGGCGGAAAACAGTTATGTGTCACACATGCAGGAAGCGCTTTAGCAGACCTTAACTGTAAGCTCATTTTCTGCAATTGTGACACACACTATTTTTGTATAGTCCATTTTCAAATCTTTACTATAATCTTATTACTATTATTCAATTATTATATTGTCTGTAATACGATAGGTGTTGTCGGGGCAATACAAACAAACACTTGAGTTGAAAAAAAAATGGGAACGAATAAGTATGAGAGAAGAGGAAACGCGTCAGTTGGTTACAAAGAGAACAATTCTTTAACTGGAAATTCAATAAAAAGAAAACAATGAACAAGCGTCAACCATGATGCCGATTTTTTCACACCTTGGATAACCCCTTCGTAGTAGGGGCGTTAAAAAGAAGAGGCGGGGGTGGGGCAGTGCTTTCGCGTTAACACCTCGCCTTCTTCATGGTTTTTCACACCAGAAGTTTTTAATCTCTCTTCGCTGGCTTTGTTCTGGTTTTCAAAGTGAGGAGAACGTTCACGAAATTTGATACGCAAGAAGAGAGAAAAACAAAAACCGGTAGTTGTGGTCTCAGCGTGCCGTATGTATGTGTGTATGTGAGAGTGTGAGCTTGTAGAATGACACCTTAATTATGTTTTTATTTAATTAGTGCTTACGTCTTGGTAAAAGGTTATCAGTGGAAGTGAGAACAGGACCGGATCTTGCTCACAAACATAGAAATTTATTTGTTAACAATAAGTTATTTATTTGCTTAAATTGTTATATTTTAGTAATGAATAGTTTGATAAAAAAGGGGATCAAACACTGTGCAATAATTATAGACCAATATGTTTAGCCTAAGCCAGCTTTAAAATTTATACGAGAATATTAGAGATCCGATTAACAAGTCATATAGAAGCAAGATTAGAAGAGGAACAAGCAGCTTTTAGACCAGGAAGGCAAGCAAATGATAATATATACATTTTAAGAAGACTAATTGATAATACACTTGAAGCGGGAGAAGAAATGTATTTAGCATTTAAAGACTTGAAGGCAGCTTTTGATACAGTAGAAAGAGAAAAATTTTGGGAGGTATTGGAAGACTTAGAAGTATCGAAAGTTCTAATTAATATAATTAAAAGCACATACGAGACTGTCAAATTAAGAGTGCAGATAGGAGGTCGAAGATCGGAAGAGTTTTCAATGAAAAAAGGTATAAAACAAGGTGATAGCTTAAGCCCAGTGTTGTTTGTTATTATTATGGACCAAATAGTGTAGGAGATGAAAAGACAAGAAGGAAATCTGGACATGATAATAGGGAACAGGAACATGGTACCGGTCAGACTAAGTAATCTACTATACGCAGACGATATCGTACTCATATCAAAATCGAGAAATAAAATGCAGAAACTAATTAACTCACTGACAAGAGAAATAGAAGAGATGAAAATGACAATAAATACAGAAAAAAGCAAAGTAATGATAGTAAATGGAAAACAGGGGAATACGAGGAATTGAAATGTAATCACAAAGCATTAGAAAGAGTAACAATCTATAACTACCTAGGAAGTATTTTAACAGAAGATGGAAAAATAGACGCAGATCTTAATAACAGAGCAAATAAATCAACAAGATTATATTATTCCTTAAATTATTGAACATTACTAAGCCATAAATACATTGATAAGAATACAAAGATGGAAATATACAACAAAATTACAGTACCAACTCTAACTTATACCAGTGAGAACTGGGTACTGCAGAAAAAGTATGAAACAAAAATATATGCAATGGAAATGAAATATTTAAGGAGAATAGCAGGTAAAACGAAATGGGACAAAGTAAGGAACGAAGAAATCAGAAGCATAACTTATCAAGACCCAATAATATCAAATATTAAAAAGAAACAATTGAACTGGTTTGGCCACCTAGTAAGAATGAAGCAATATAGAATAGCGAGAAAAGTAATGGAAATGGGAATATCAAGAAAAAGACAAAGATGAAAACCCAGGAGGAAGTGGATAGACCAGATTGAAGAAATTGGAAAGAACAAAGGAGAGGAGAGATGAAGGCATTAGCCAGGGACAGAAAATAATGGAAAACATGGGTTCAGGAAGAACTCCAATCCGACGCCTTAGAAGGCATAAGGATAAGAGAAAGAAAGAAAGTAATGAATAGTTTGATACCTTCTATTCTAACGCATTACAAAAATTTTAAACATTGCTTTTTAAAGAACATAAACCGTTCCCTTAGTAGGAACATCTACTTCTCGGGCTATATGCCCCTACATACAATAAACAGATGATATCTACCTTATACTGATGAGGCTTCTAATTACAAACCATTTGGTTCAATGCGTGATTGTAAAAGAACTATTCGGGGTAGTTTGAACCCCCTAAAACCCTTCCTCTGGCTACGCCTGTGACGGGAAGCGGCTGGACTAAACATTTTAGGGCCCAGTGACACCTACGGCCTGACGACTTCGACAATTGCGGAGCTAGCCAAACGTTACACCCATGCTCAATCCCTTAAGAGATGGGATGGAATAAAAAGATGCAGTCTTGCCAGGATCAGCCTGGGCGACCCTGGGAAGAAATATTTGGCGATGACCAGGAAAAACCTACGTTTAACAGTAGGATTTATGACTAGCCACTGTCAACGAAGGAAACACCTCCATACTATGGGGCTAGTGGACACACCTCTATGCAGGATGTGTGAACAGGAAGATGAAACTGTCAGGCATGTCTTATGCGAGTGTCCGGAGTTATCGTCAATAGGAGAGTGTGTGTTCGGTGAGTCTTGGCCTACACCTGCCGATATAAAGGAGATGTCTCCTAGAGACCTGTCCACCTTCCTGGGAAGGACAGGATGGACGATGATCTATGAGGACAACTCCTCGGGAGGATGTACAATGGGTCACATGTGGCCTAAGTGCGGTGAGCCTACACTCACCCTCCCTACTCTACAGATTGATCTTACATTTTCTCCAGTACCTTTTCCTCAGACTAATCAATGGATGTATTAGTTTTATATCTATCTTGTACTGACGAGGTGGAAATCACTTATAATTACAAACCAGTATGGTTGGCTGCTCTACGATCATTTGGTTCAATGAGTGATCATGAAAGTAGGTACTATTCGGGGGGGGTGTGAACACCAAAAAACCCTCCCTCTGGCTACACCTGTGACTCTGAACAATGAATTTTCTTACTTATTTGCTTAAATTGTCATATATTAGAAATCAATAGATGTAATAGTTTGATACCTTCTATTCTAACCCAATACAAATATTTTGAAAATTGCTTTTTAAAGAATATAAACCGCTCACTCAAAAGCAACATCTACTTCTCGGAATATACAGTATGCGAAAACTCTTTCGAGTCCATTCCATTTACACAAGTTCGACAAGGAAAATATGAGAAAAGCTGCTTGAAAGAGAGAGAAGAATAATTGTGGGCGTATCTAGTTCATCCGAGGCTGGAAGAATGACAAGAGCTGAATGGATGAACTTGATACTCCCACAATTATTCTTCTCTCTTTTTCAAGCAGTTTTTCTCATATTTTCCTTGTCGTACTTGTGTAAATGGAATGGACTCGAAAGAGTTTTCGCATACTGTATGCCCCGACATACAATGAACGGATGATATCTATCTTGTACTGATGAGGCGCAAATTCCTTCTAATTACAAACCAGTATGGTTGGCTATTCTATTCTATTCGGGGGGGTTTCAACCCCCAAAAACCCTTTCTCTGGCTACGCCTGTGACTCTGAACAATGAATTTTCTTTCAACACGTCAGCATGGCCTTTTTATATTTTCTCAGTACGTTTCTGGTATAGAGATGTTAATAAAAAAAATGCCACCCTCCCACTCGTACAATAATTTCCAGATCTAATCTCCGAAAATAATACAAAAATCCAATTCGATTCTACCAACCGGGTTGGTGCGCGGTGCTCAAAGAAATAGAAGTTTATCGAACTTTAAAATTACCCATATGTCGTAATCCGGTAGAACGAAACGAAATAACTAATCGGCGCGGTGTTGCCGCTCCGCACAGGCAATCTGCCGCCCAATAAGCTACCGGTTCTAAAATTCAATTATGCCCAAGTGAAGAGAGAGTCCCTGGGGGGTAAAGACGGCCCCCTGTACTCGCTCGGGGGGTGCACGAATCTACACCCTCCCACTCTCGTCTCTTCTCCGTTCCGCTTTGGACACGGCGAAGCGAAGCGAAGCGGGAAATTTCGGTTCGTTTTCAGCTATTACTTCTTGTTTTCAAGTGTGCGTTGTTTTTAATCTAGATATATGTCTGATTATGGTTTCGAAACGTATTTATAAATTTCAATTGATAGATTTTTTTTATTAGAATTGAAGTGCTTCGACAACTATGGCCATTGGCACTGCACAAAAGACAAAAAGACATATTATAAATACATACACTATCTTAAAACATAAAATATGTAAAATAATCGGTAAAATATATAGGGTGTTTCAAAAAAAGGTAACACCGTCTCTAGGATAGGT
>CAJUYG010000613.1:0-68541 GCA_910591675.1 Galerucella calmariensis
AAGAGAAACTGGACTGTGCGAGAGATGTGAAGTGGAGGATGATGTCGGACATGTGTTTAGATGTTGGAAGAATGAGGAAGTTTTGAAGGAGTTAGAAAATAAACTGGGAGAGGCGGTGTATTGGGAAAATATGGTGGAGATTATGTTAAGAGGCGAGGAGGAATTGATGGAGATAAGTGGCGTAGTAGAGAGCATAATTAGGGGAAGAGAAGGACTCGCTATAGCATGAGAGAGGTAGGAGTGATAGAAGGAAGAAGATGATGGAGAGTGTGTGAGGGACCGCCGCCCGTCTTGACGTATGCTAGGGTAGTGATTCCAAGGCGGGAGTAGCGGCGAGTTTGAGGTGGGTTTGGTTGGTAGGCATCTTCGTGGGGATGAGTCCAACACTGTCTGGGTTACTGTTTCAGGACCCAGTCGAACATGAGATTCCCATCTCGGCCCGAAAAAAAAAATGGCATAGCTTGTTATACAATACATTGAGAATGAATGAATTCTGCTACATAATAATTTATATGGGTCTGCTCTGCACTTAGCATGATTTATACATATGGCTCTAATACCAATGCCTATAATTATCGCATACACAAAAACAACAATTTGTCTTTGTATATTTCGAGGTGTATTCACAGTACAACTGAATTTCATATAAAAAACGTTCCTTTGTAATAGTTTTTCGATACCAAGAATTTTCGTAGACCAGTGTCTTTGGTATGTAAAAATATCTTGCGAAGCTTCAAAGAATTCCCAAATATGTTTTATTTAAGCAATTATAATAAATACATTTTTAATATTGTAATTTTGTGGTAAGCTACAAAATGTGAGAACATTTTGCTGCTGATTTGAAGTCAAATAATATCAATTTTACAATATGCAACTTGTATTGACAACAAAGTCGTGCATACGCCTGCAACTTTAAGTGGCTTGTTGAAATTGAAAGGATTGCTGTATCTTCCAAACTTAAATGTTCTCAAAGAAATACAGAGACGTTTAACATCAATGTTGTTCCATATTTTTTATGAAGCTCACGTAACATCTTTCTAAAGCAAAAATGAAAAAAATTAATCACATTTTTAAATAAATCGCCCTGTACATTTCCGTTGTATGCACTTTTTAATATAGGTGAGAGAGGTTTAATCACCCCATTTTCAACTCTAAACTATGTGTTATAGTTTTTTTCTTTATAAACTATAGATTTATTCGAAGTAGCCATAGATATTTTTATTGCATGTCACATGTGTAAAAAATTCACCCACAAAATAAATAAGTATTTACTGATAATGATTATCATGAACTAGTTATGTCAAACACACGAACAGGTGCATGTAGTAACTGCAGTATAAATGTCCTGAACTACATAAATAGAATTTACTAGAAAATTTCCAATCAAACTTGTTAAACTGCTACCAAACTGAAATTGAAACATAGATACACATCTTGTTAGGGTTGAGAAAGACCCGAGATGAAAGATATGGAACAGCAATCCACCCTTCTCGAACTTTATTCGAGTTGTGTAGATACGAAGTCCTTCGATCTCTATTATGCAAGTTTCTCATTAATACAGTTTCCGCCAGATACAATCTTGTAATAAAAGCAGGTAGGTGTGTTGTGGAACATTTTTCTTATCAAAATTGTTTCTCTATACACTACAGATATTGATGAATTGATTTGGAAAAACTTTTGGAAAGTCTTAATTTGGATATAATATATTATATTTTTTTCTATTTCTGCTGCACCATATTCTCCGTTGAACACGGGATAACTATCAATTGAAATTTGAAAGTCCAAAGAATAAAATGAGAAATTGAACTTGAAAAATAAACTGAACAAACCAAGAGAGGAAAGACTCAGGAAATTAGTTCATAAGAATAAAAATCTGAAACATCAACAACTTTTTCATGATTTGAGACGTTTCAGTGAAGAAGAGGAATGCTCATACTCCACTAGAGAATTTGGCATCGTCAAAAAAAACTGGTATGCTGTTGTCAACGCAGGATAAGCTTCTTGATTTAGATTATATTTAACCATAGTTTCGTAGTAGCAGGTCGCAAAATATTCTTTTCCTGTGAATCGTTTAAACTAGAGATAGATTAATAATATAGGAAAATCAATAGAACGCATGAACCAGAATAAAAGTGCAACAGAAGCTTTGACAGCTGATAGGACACTGTTACTTGAATCAAATTGTGTAGAAGGAAGAATTTTGGTTCTGTAGAGTGGAAAGAAGTAACTCCATCCACCTACTTGCGGAGTAGTACTAGCAATATAGAATCTCAGAGCACAATACCTTAGATCACTAGCTTAATATCAAGCATAAGCAGATCTCTTGAAATTTCTTCAAGAGTGGGATCGAAGACTTGTCCATTGTTGCCTAATATTTTGCTATAACGAATACGTTCTCCCAATTCGTGGAGGAATCAATTAGCCCATGCTAACCTCTCGCAAAAATTAATCAAATTAATGTTTCAAAAATCACTGAAATTTTTCCATTAAATATTTTGATGCTTCAAAACATGATATACAGGGTGGATACGATTTAATTGACATGAACAGAGATCTTGCCATAGATACAATATCGATTGAATGCAGAAAAAGTTTGGTATATTGAGGAGGAATGGGATAGTTCAAAAAAATTTGAAATATCTCGTCTAGTTCCGAAGATATTCATCAGTAATATATCATAAGGGAATCTAATTTGTTCACAGGACATCTAAATTTTTCACAGGAAAAATTAGATGCCCGAATGGTACTTGGCACGACTATTTCATAAGAAAATTTTTCGACAATTCCAATAACCAATCAAATTTTCTCATTTTATATCATATGAACAATCTCAGCCAATCATGTCAACATTACACTGATAACAGACCATGGGCTATTTTCACGTTGCTATGGATACATATTGATTTATTGATTTATGTCCTTGGGCTATTACTACTGTAATTATAAGTAACCACAACTGTCAAGTTTTGTCGCGGGTAAACTCGAAAAAATTGCTGACAGGCGCTGTCATACATTTGTTTCCTCCAGAATTCATTTTATATTTGAAATTCCGCGTTTGTGATTGGTGAAAATTGAGACTAGGGGAAAAGTCGACTTAATTTTTTTCAATTTATCATTACTTCATTATAATTATTTTATATTTGTTCATTGTCATAAAGTTTCAAGATAAATTGTTAAATTAGGAAAGCTTGATCGTTTCATTTTAAAATTCTTATTTCATGCCCAATATTTGAAATTATCAATTTGACTCCAGTAAAGAAGAGCGGACCCAAAAATGATCATGATTTTTCAAAGACGAAACGTGGTAGAATCATCAAGTACGCTATACCATTAAACGAGTTGTATCTATACAAAATCGAAAAAAGATGGCAATGAAAAATTCAGGACCAAATATAAGAAACTAAACTTGATGGAATCCCTTTTGAGACGGAATACCGTCGTAATGAAATTTTTAGTATGGAAATTTATAAAAAACCGTTTATTAAAAAAAGTTGAGCATACTTTTTTTGATACATTTTCTAATAACAA
Organism: Galerucella calmariensis; assembly: GCA_910591675.1. NCBI lineage: Eukaryota > Metazoa > Arthropoda > Insecta > Coleoptera > Chrysomelidae > Galerucella > Galerucella calmariensis. Next base: position 3,529 of record CAJUYG010000613.1, read on the forward strand.
CGGTACAATTCGAAAACGAATAGATCAATTTTTTTCAATTTAATCAATATTTTATCTATGACGGTTTACGAGATATCTGAATACATCAATTATATCCGGTCTGTATACATACCTGTATACATTATTCCATATATATTGATGTTATGCTTTGGAAGGTGATTTTTTCAATAATTAAAACAAATGAAGAAGATGCCTTTGTGACGCATTTCAAATTAAACTCATGAAGCATATAATCGTCTATCGATTTCAGGACGGATTATTCTGGTTAGTGTTTTTGAATATAAGACGAGGTAAGGAAGTATGTACTGGAAGGATTGACACTCTGGATAATTGATGGATATCTTATTAATATCTCGTAATTTAACTTTATGCATCTAATGAGAGCATGTTCTTGACGTGAGCGAAATTATATTGGAGATGACTCAAAGTTTGTGAACAATACTAACTTGGGAATTGCAACATTCAAATGAACTGAAATTGATCCAGAAAAGCGGATATTCGAATCACCCCAAATCTATTTTCCAATTCGTTAAAAGTAGATGTGAGAGTAGAAATACTTTGCCAATAAGCTGCAGTACTCTCGCCATGAGATATAATCTAGAACTCAAATAAGGTACAGTTGCTACGTCTCTTCTTGCAAGATTCAGCCACATATTTCTAGAGGGCGCTTGACTGATGAATCTTGCATGTCGTTTGACATCATGCAATTCTTTTCCAATGTAACATTGCCACCAGCCCAGCGAAATTGAGAAATATTATGATCCGGGATCGTGTTGAACCCAAGCTTATTGATAGGTAGATTGTATGGCACTGTTGGTACATTTACTTGCCATATAATGTTGTAGTAGTTCAAATTTTCGTCATAAATCGTGAGAGCGACTATCTTACTATTCCCCATAGCACCAAAAACAATTAAACGAAAGCGTCACTCGAAATTTACTATCCCATATGACTTGAGGAGTTTCGTCATTAGAATCCATTTACAAAATTATCACATCTTACATAATCTCCAGGATGTGAATGTTGAGCTAGTGTATATACTCGTAAGTTGTCCAATAATGTTTTTAGGGTTTCGTACCCAAAGGGTGAAAAACGGACCCTATTACAATACTTCGCTGTCCGTCCGTCTGTCACCAGGCTGTATCTCATGAGCAGTGATAATTATAGACAGTTGAAAGTTTCATATAGATAGATAGATAGATAGTTTTATTGTGTCTAAGATAAATCTTTTCACAAGGGTTCGGTACAAAATATCAAGTGAGGAATTAACATAATTAGAGATACATTACGACATAGACATAGTTAATACAAAAATAAAAGTATAAAATATCTGTGTACTTGATGGTAATGTCAATCATTCACCATGTGCAAATGCTCGCAGCTTTATGATACTAATAATGCTATGAGCTAATTCAGTGAGTTCAAAAAATCCATTTTGTGTATTATTAGTATTAAGATAGTGTACTAGGTCATCAATATTATGAACATTGTGAAAAAAAATATTTTTTCTTAGAGGGCTGTGAATGGGACATTCAAAAAGCATATGATGTAATGACTCCAGGGAATCCATATTACAGACAGTGCAATTATCAGTGCTGTTGATTATATAAAAATTTCCTTCAAAAGACAATTTTAAAAATGTTTTACTACACGTTCTAAGCTGCGCTATTATTCTGGTTATATAGATGTGAGCGGGTATTAGCAAATAACTGTTATTTTCACCAACTAGTAAGTGTGAGTATAGTAAAGAGTAACTAGAAGCAACCTTTTTGCTCATGTTGCTATCAAGCAGGCGTTTTCGAAATTTGTCTAGAATAAGTCTATCTAAACTGCGTACATTTGTACTTAAATAATTTTCCCATAGACACTCACATTGCGCATAAATAAACAATTCTTTAAGTTGCGTCACCCAATTATACTTTGAATTATTATCAGATTCTAACTGAGCAAGTCGATTGAAGCAAATTTTTGAAAGTCTTGAAGAGTCCATTTCTTTCAGTTTGTTCATCCAAAGTAGGGCATGTTTGAAAACAACCATTGACAAATGATCGGAACATGTTTCCAAGCGTACAATGTAATCTGGGGTATTCTTTGACAGACTTAGAAGTTTTTTGAAAAAGTTTACCTGTACGCGCTCTATAATATCAGTGTAACGTAGACCCCATATACCAATTCCAAAAGAAAGAGAAGATAAAATAATTAAATTGTATAAATTGATCCGCGATTCCCAAGTATTCATTTTTGACCGACACATTATATCCATTACTGCTCCAATAGCCCGATTAGCTTTGATTCAGCCATGGTGCAAAACAAGGCTGTGGAGGAGAAATCAACACCCAAGTAGGTAAACTGCTTTACTGTTTCCAAACAATATCCACTATAATGCAATTTTTGGTTGTAATTATGTACATGGCCACTTTTTGCGAATATCAGTAATTTGGTTTTATCGGTATTTACTGCAAGTTTGTTATCAAAGCAATAAGACTCGAGTATCTTTAGTTTTCGCTCTATATCGATTGGATAATAACTATATCATCTGCGTATTGAAGCATTAATACGTCTTTGTTGCCGTCAATAGCAAGTCCATTCAGATTTTTTGAACGAAAATAATCTTCAATGTCAGATATGAAAATAGAAAAAATTGGGGGACTAAGTGATTCTCCCTGCAAGACACCTTCCAAGATGTTGTATTTTTTACTGTGTGAGTTTTGTTGCTTGATTGAGAATGTTACGTTATCGTATATCTGTTTTAGAATTCGAATGTGTTTAGAACTAATCCCAAATTTATAAAGTTTCAACCAAAGAAGTTTATGATTAATACTGTCAAATGCTCTTTTGAAGTCTACCAAGACAGCGAACACTTTTCTGCGCTGGAGTCTAAGAGTGATTTGCAAGATCGAGGTTAAAATGAAAATATTATCTAAACATCTGTGTTTCTGGAAGTATAGAATTATCTTCACACCAGCTGGACAGACGATTTAGTGAAATAAGTGTGAATACTTTAACACAGCAATTGATTAGCGATATACCGCGATAGTTGTTTGGATCATCTAAGGGTCCTTTCTTGTGAAGCATTGTTAGAATTGTGTCACACCAGCCAAGTGGAACTTTTTCCGATTCTAATATTTTATTATATAAGTGACACATGTACAAGCGCCAATTTTGTGGTAAGTGTTTCAGAAACTCATAGGTTCTGCCATCCCTACCAGGAGCCTTACCATCTTTACACAACAACTGGGATTGATCAAGTTCTGAGAGTGTTATGGGTGAATCCAGAAACTCATTTCCCATGCCAAAAAAACTGAAATCAGATTCAACCTTAATTGTAGTTAAGTGATCATAAAATGACTCCCATTCAGCAATTGATATTGGACAAAATTTATTTTTGCGTCTAAATAAGTTAATATTTTCCAAAACTCTGAATGATTTCTAGTATTGGAAAGAGCAACTATAACATTATTTTCACACTTGCTTCTTTTTTAAAATTAGCTGCTTATATTCTTTTTTTATGGTAATGTAATTCGTTTCATATGGTTCTGAAAACCCATGCTTTTTGCACGCTTTTAATTTAATTTTCACTTGAGTCTTAAGCTATTTACATTCAACATCAAACCAAGAGTTAAGAGGATTTGTATTACTAATTTTTTTTGTTGAAAACAGACCTAAATTTTTAGCTACGTCCCAAATACTTGAACACAGATTATTATATAAAATATCTACATCTCCACAAATACCTACATTCGGCAAGAGCTGAATTGACATATTGAAATCTATGGCTTTAGTATTGTCTCATTTCAGGCTAGTGAATGAGGATGAAAAAATGTTTGGCTCATTCCTAATTGAAGGGCCAAGAGTTAAAAGTACTGGGAAGTGTAGTACACTAAATTTGTGTAGTTTCATATACGATGTATTCCTGTTGTCGTTTCAACAACAAAATAAAATAAATATTTAAGGGAGCCACATACCACAAACGTGATTTTTGATTGATAACGGCAATAGGTAGACGCTTGATATATTCACAAAATATTTGGTTACATAGGTACTTCCTTTTAAAAGTAAATAATTGAATTACATTGGAATTGATATTTAAGAGGGGCATCCTCACAACAAACGTGATTTTTTTGTCGTTTTTATAGATAATGGTACGAAGCCTGACGTTTTTTTATTTTAAAATTCTGTGAAATGTTGTAGTCGGCACTTGCTCACATTCCCTTGAGAATTAGGTTGGATAAGCTGTAAAATATCCCTGAATGACTTACTGTAAGACCTCATTATAGACATGGATCGTGGGCTTGTTGCTTTTACTTATAAACTGACCAAACTGGGAAAAGTTCAGCAAACATTTTTACAGTTTAATAATTCTGTTAAGGATTTTCAGAATACCTTAGCAAAAGCACAAAAAGTTCTGGTTACTATTCTGTTACAATCACCGAGAATTATAATTCAAAAAAATCAACATTCCTACATCCTAAATGTGCCATTATTGTCTTGTGAAGAAAATTGAAGGGAAACTATATTATTATTATACCTTACTAAAATTACGCTTCACCAGAGGTATTATAATCGAATTTGTAGGAGCAAAAGGCGCTTTTATATAGATGATAGTAAAGTGCAGGTCTTCTTCTCTTCCTTTTCGTTTTCCTATAAAATCTGTGATTAAAATAGCACTCAAGTTTCACTAACTATATTTCACACAACAGAGATTTTACTTGAACAATTATAGGGTCTCCAAAGATCAAATAAAGTAACAAGGAAATTAGATAGAAGCCCTTTTCGTTATTTAATCATGGTAAATGGGTCTAACATTGAAGTCATGAAACTGGGAACTAATTATGTGCTGTATGTCTGCTTATATCTCATGCACAAACACTCACACATGCTCTTTGTTCGGTTCAGTATTCTGTTACCCGCAAAAGTAGGTTGAATACGAGGGGCGTTCGAAGAAAGGTTGAGAAAGAATGAAAATATTCACTTGTGGTCATAAACGATTCTACATTGTAGATTTTACAAGCTAAGCGCCGAATTTGGAACCAAAGTTTGTTATATCTACATATCTGACAGCGATCTTTAGACGGTCAAGCTACTATGGGATATCCCAGAGCTGAACTGGTACCTCAGTTGTGGTCCTGGTTAGTAAGAAAATTCAGAGTACGTTAACAGTTTACAAATATACAGATACATGCAATGACATAGCGATTTTAGGCATTATATAAGAACTGATTTTGAACTAGTCAACCAATAGCTTTATTCGGGTTCATGAAATTACTGTTCTAAGACTGTCCGGAGTTTGCGCAGTTGAAAGTGGCTTGTTCGGGTTTTAACAGGATGGCTCTGACACCCGCAGTTTGGCGTTCGGGTTTATTCAAGAGCAGTTCTGCGACGGTTCGAAAACAGTCTAAGCCAGTCCCCAGTCTCGAGATAGGACGATTTTCGGATTATTTTTCACGCATGCTTAAATGGTTAGCAGAGGAGGAGGGTGGGAGCTATTTTGTAAATTCGCAGAGGTTAGAGGTGAAGGTTTGTTTATTGTGTGCTGTTTATTTTGGATTTTTACTTTTCAAAAGACTATGTTCTTCTTGATGTGATTAATAATCTTATAATTCCAGAAGGCTTACAAGATAATATTAAAAACGAGAGCTTTGTGGAAGAGACTGCCTCTCAATACAGTGATGATGATGAGTTATCTTTAATTGTCAATTTAATTAGGTAAGTTCAGTTCTATAGACAATGTTCGGGTTTTTTCAAATTGTGAACGGTCCGAAAATAGTTCTTAGGACTGAATAAACTAGTTTTGCGCAATTCCAGATTGGTTTACGAACTGTCCACAAACAAAAACCCGAATAAAGCTAATATCAAGCTTCAACAGATTTGATACACGATTATTACAATCGTTCATTTGGACACCTACAAAATATTGTACAATTCCCACCACTCCGTAGCTTCAACTGTGGGAGGCTCTTAATTAGCGTCAGACATTCAGACCATTCAGTGTATCAGAGTACTGTTAAAGTCCATAACTTTTCGAAATAAATTTGTAGGGAAAAATTCGAATTTCATTGTGGTATTTTGGAGGTCACTCGATTAGGGAAATAGTCAATTTAATCGCTGATGCTTTTGAAAACCGACCAGTGCCTTCACAGTCCACAGTTGATAGGATTATTAAAAAACTTCGTAAATATGGCTGTTTACAGAACTGCAGCAAATGCAGTAATCTCGGTCAACCACCTGTCAGACAAATGAGTAAACAGCGAATAACTAGCGAAATTGATTTTTGTGCGGTGGTTGAAAATAGTGAACTATGTTCCAGCAGGGAAGTTGCTGAAGAATTAAACTTGAACCAAAGTACAATTCGAGGTATTTTAAAAAAATGGGTATCGGTGCTATAAGGTGCAAAATACACAAGAGCCATTTCCCAACGACAATATTAAACGGATGAAGTTCTGGGAAGAGATGATGGAGAAAGAAAATTCGAACAATATTTTTTTTCAAATAACGTTTTATTCACGGATGAATCGACATTTTCTCTTCATAGAAAGCACAATCCGTCCATCGTTCTGTCTCGTGAAAATAAGCAAGTATTCCCGTTCGTACGCAATATCCACAAAAACTTAAAGTGTGGACGGGTATTTTAGGTGATTATATCGTTGGACCTTTTTTCACTTAGGGAAACCTTATTGGCGCCAAATATCTCGCACGGCTAAAAACCCAAATAGCTCCTGCTATTCAGCAACTTTCCATTGATTTTGGAGATATTTGGTATCAGCAAGATGTATGTGCTAGTCACAATTCTTGGGCAGTTACAGAATATTTCCAATACACGTTTCCTAACCGCGTTATATCCACAAATGGCTTAATCAAGTGGCCTCCAAGATCAGCTGATTTGTCCCCGAATGATTTCTTCTTATGATGTTTTTCAAAAAATGAAATTCATCAGCAAAATTTTGAAGGGGCTCAAAATTTGAGAGAATTAAAGGCGAATATTGTGTAACATTGTGCAAACATGACACCAAATCAGCTGAGAGATACATGATTATCTTTGTTCAATAGATTCGGTTTCTGTTTGGCTTAGCAAGGAGAACTATTTGAACCTTTAATTCATACATTTTTCCTGAATTTATTTCCAATTTGTTTTAGTTGAAAATATATTATTTTGTTTTATTTACGAATCCATTTTTTTTTGGAAGCCGTTATGGCGTAAAGAAATCTAAACATATTATCTCAACTCGAAACATTAATTGTTGAAGATAATTTAACAATTAATTTTTCAATTTGAACAACATAACGTAAGCCTATTGTTTCAATATAGCGACGGATACCTGCACAAATAACATAATACCACAGTATAAGAACGAACCAGTAGTATAACTCTTTTAAACTTCATTCATAAATTGCCAGAGCTTTTGATGACCTTGAACGGATGCTTTACGATTCATTTTACCATAGGCGTAGGCGGCATAAGTTTTGAAATGACTTAAACGTGTTAAATGTTTTTTCTTAAATATTGTAGAGCAGTACACTGATGAGTGAATAAAACAATAGTCTTATACCAAATATTAATTGGTTTTTCCATATTACAATTTTTATTTTGTTATGATTCTCAAAATTTTTATTGACAAATTTTAATGTGTAATATAGTCGTACCCTGAAGAAAAGTTTCATTATATATTTTATTGGAAAATCAACACAGCAATGTACAAACTCTGCTGTTTGACTAATATTTATTATGCCTATTATAAATTGCTCGTTTAATAATATACTATTTTCTAGTGGTTATTTATGACACAATTTTATTCTTCCAATAATGAACACAAAAATGTAGATTTGGGTTGATGTTTTTGGGACTCAACTCCCTACTTAAAATCTTGCTGGAAACGTCCAAAAAATAATTTCCTGAACAATTAAGCCATAACTATCAACTCTAAGCATTCGCTCAAAGCGTAACCTGTGACATAGTAGGTACGAGTCACTCAATAAGATTTATCTGGAAAATTTTCATTTGTCATTTTGATAATGACTGTATAGGTAATTTAATATATGGAATTACATAAATTGAATTTTAGTTTACCATTTATTACAAAGTGATTTCTTAGTCTTTTGATATAGACTTAAAAGACTAGAAACGAAATATGTACGTATTATCAAAGTGCAAAATCAATTAATTGCAAATATTCAAAAAGCCCGCGTGTTGAGGTATAGTTGATCCAAGTGTAGCTAAGGTATGCACTAGAGGTAACTTTAAGCCACATAATGCTACACGTTTAAACGTTTTATAGCTTTTTTGAAATGATTTCTGCATGTCTATACCACAATTGTTAATCAAAAGAAAATAGGGATAAGTAATAAATTTTTTTTTTCCGATTGGCAGCAAATATTAATTTTTTTGACACATATCAATCAGCAAAGTATTACTTTTCCTGCCTAGGCAGCAAAGTGATTATTCTCAATTGGAATAAAACATTTGACGTAAACATTTATTAGCAATTATTACATAACACTTTAAACAAAAATTTAAAAACATATGTTTAGTTGTTATAGTTTGTTCAGCCATCCTTTGCCGTTACGTCATAATCGGTGACGTATTCTGCTGTTTCACGTTCGTCTTATATTAGTTGAATGTTATTTTACACTCAACCTCAAAATTATAATCAATGACATATGTTAAGAATTATTTACAAAAATGTGACAACTGAGCTGTCAAAAGTGACAAATAAAATGTACGTCGACATTTGTTGAGAAATACGTTAATGACGTCAAAATTCCGTCTCACCCATTTCATGAATGAGAGATCAAGATGGACAATGTATGACGTAACGGCAAAGGATGGCTGAACAAACTCTATTAACATTGATGGTGAAATCACTACAATTTTGAACGAATAGGCCACCTTTTCTTTCCTCAGATGATTTGCAAATATCTACAATATCCTCCTATAACATTATGAACAATCGGAGGAAAAATTATATGTTCAACTCGGCAGTCAATCTACTACTTTGCTGCCCAGTTAAACAAATAACTATTGTGTACATTACTATAGCTCAAAAACACACAGACGAAGAAATAGTAGTTTATACACAAAGCGATTAAAGTGACCCATTTAATCCCGCGGGTGGTGTTTGATACCTTAGGGCGGAGCGCAGCGGGGCCCGAGGGAAGCAATTCACCTAAGGGATTAATGTCACTTCAGTCAAGAGGTGTATACCGTATTTTTTGAAATTTCGGTAATTCTACATAAACTTTTGATGAAATTAATTACTACTGACATTTGAAGCCCTAACACAATAAACATCGTATGATGTTTAATTGTTTATGTGGCAATGATAAACAAAGTAACTGTCAAAACGGTGCCATTGTAAATATACAGAAAATCAGTGGAATTGAATAAAAATGAAGAATTCAACGTAGATCGCTGCTTGAGAAATTACTCAAGAACTAATACCACAAAAATCGAGAAAACTATATGAACAACAATACGAATCATTTGAAAGGTGAGCAAATAAAGAATAATGTTACTATGGGGTACGTTTTTATTTGTCCCTTGGGATTTTAACTGTCACTTTAGGTATATCATTTGAGTCTAAAATTGACACTTTAGTTTTCAGCATGTGAGACTAAAGTGACTTTTGCCAAAAATGATTATTATTATTTAGGGTGGGTATTATAAAACTATTTTGACATATAACTAAAAGTTAACTTGTAGAATGACGACACATGTTATAGTTAACTTCAAAATGGCGGAGTTAACTTTGTCGGGTGGAAGAGGTATCGATTAAAGTTAACTTTATGGTAAAATCGGGTTTTCGTGATTTGATAGTTGCTCTGTTCTGTCGGTTCAGTCAACAATTTGGCATTTTTAACCTTAAAATTATATTGTGAATATTTTGATTGCTTTTACTTTGTTTTCTTTGAATTTTGCAATGTTAACAAACGATATCCAAGATATTTTTGAGGAACTTTTAACCGACGATGAAGAAGATGCTATGAATATTGTTGAAGGCACTCGGCGACGAAGGATATTTTGCATTCCACCATGTCCTTAAATTCTTCCACTAATGATAGAAGAGATTCAATTTCCTCATTGGAAAAGTTTATGGCTCGTCTATACATTCAGACAGGAACAAATAAAATAAAAATTCGACACTGGGAACAAAATAACAAATATACCAAACAGACATCTCAAAACTAGACCATAAAACTAAAGTCAAAATGCCAAAACTCTAGGCCATAGAGAATATTTCTCTATGCTCCAGGTTCTTCTTTTTTTTGAAAATGTAACTTTTATAAAACTGACATTTCAAAACCTAAAGTTAACTTGACAGTTAAATTCAAAGTTAACTTCAAGACATGTTTATAATACCCGCCCTTAATAGAGGAGTTCAGTCTAAGGTCAGTGTGGCCAACAAAAAATGGTTTTTCTGACAAGAATGACAGTTAATGTCTACCCCTTAAAACATAAGATTTTTGCATGTTTTTCATCATTGCGAACATCTATATTGCTTTATTAAAATAATGAATAGACCCCCGAAGCGTAAATCTTGGGATTTAAAATGACTTTTTAGCTGAATACACAGCACATCGGTGGCCAAAAATTCCAGGAACTCTTGCCATGTCACCATTTAATATCTGTTATTCTGTCACTGGTTATATGAAATGTCAGTTATATTTATTTTTGTTGATATTCGTTTAATTGTGTGTGTCCATTTTCGATTAGATTTTAGTAGCATTTCTAGTTAGTTGTATCTCTATTCTTCTAATTACTTTTTCCACTGACATCTGACATAACTAGTGACAGATAACAGAAATGAAATGGTGATATGCCAAGAGTTCCTGGAATTTTTGGCCACCGATGTGCTGTGTTCTCAGCTAAAAAGTCATTTTAAATTCCAAGATTTACGCTTCGGGGGTGTATTCATTATTTTAATAAAGCAATATAGATGTTCGCAATGATAAAAAACATGCAAAAATCTTATGTTTTAAGGGGTAGACATTAACTGTCATTCTTGTCAGAAAAACCACTTTTTGTTGGCCACACTGACCTTAGACTGATTGTACAAACCAACATTTCATTGACATTTATTCCAATATTCGCACTCCGTTGTATATAAAATTATATAAACCAAATTGTGCAGGTATTTCAAGAAAAGTAACCCATGCTCGTTAAATACATACATATTTTGAATAATATTAATTATCCTATGACAGTGTACTTAGATATTCCGAGTAGCATAGGTTACTTTCATGGATTATTCTACCAATTATTTGATTGGCTTCGATTGTTTTATTGTAGCGGGAGACCCTTCTCAGTGAAATGTAAGCGCTTCACCAAACAATTATGTTCAATATAATGGGATCTTTTATTGCATCCCAACCCTAGGATGGAATTTTCTTGTTATACCATTCAAATTATTGATTTTCCTTCCTTGAGGAGTTTTCGAACATACACTATTGTCGTTTTAATTAAAAACAAAAAAAAGAGAATAAAGGTTTTAAAGTTAGTTGCTCCGTGGGATTTCAATGCTTAACTTCTATTATGTATTCGAGAGGCGTATTTCGCTCGAGATTCACACAATCGAAAGAATAATAATCGATTTATAGCGCTGAAGAATAAATTTTTGTTGGGACGATTCGCGAATGAGTGAGTTTGCTTTTAAATTCTACCAGTTATACAATTTCGAATGAGAAAAGCCGTTAATCAATATACACGGTGTCCCCAATTTGTTTACAGGCTGTAACTCAGGAATTAACGGTTAGGTTTATTTGAAAATTTGGTAATCTTTATGGGACTTACAGTAATTTTATCCGAGGTATACAGGGTATCTGTGACGTTATTATAGAAGCGGGGACATTGCAATAATAACCAAAACATTTCGACTTCACAGTGATTTTATAAAAGATGTTTAAAAAGGCCTCCGACTACAAGCATCGAACCGTCCAAGTAGTTCACGTGTACCGGGTGGTCCAATAAGCCGATCTCTCGGCTATATATCAGAAACTATTCATGTTATAACTTTAGGAGAAAAAATTCCTTGGGAAAAGTGGACAAGAGAAATTGCTGGAAATTACTTTCAAGTTTCTAAGTTAACCGCTAGGGGGCGTAACCTGTAAGGAAAAATTTAAAAACCAGTTTTTTGTGAAATATGCCCAATTATACCCAGTGTTAAATAGGTAAACTAAAAAAGGCTTACATTTCGCACAAATTTGTTTAATTACTTTTCATTCTATTTTTCCAAATAAGTGGTGGGGGAAAGTGGGAAAGTGTTTGTGGATAAATACCTATGACTTTGGTTTGAATCAACCGATTTCAACGAAATTAGTGTCAATAGAAAGAGTGTAGATATATTATCTACATCTACTATAAAACAATGGCATTTACTTTTAGTTGTCATAGGTAGAGGGTACTTTCGAATGAAAAAAATTAAAATTTGTTTTCCTCAAGAATGTTGATTGGAAACACCTGATTATTGTGAATTAAAATGGAACTGGATTAAATTCTCAACAAAATGGCACAAACTGCATGTTGATAGCTTTTGTCGAACTCGAGATATAAATAAAAACGCATAAACATAAGTAAGAATTATCATTGTAACAGATTGCATAATAAATCAATTCACAAAAAAAATAAGTAAGAATAGTATTGACTCACTCTGTATTATAACTTAATATTAAATATGTAAAAGAAATATTATACATAAATTTCGATTATTAAGACTTAATGTCCAATTAAATGCTGCTTCAATCTCAGGTTACTGCAATTGTTAAATCTGCTAGAAGAACAACCGCATATCATGTCAAAAATTTTGTGGGCAGACGAGGCAACGCTTAATAGTGCGGGTGGTGTTAATCTGCATAATAAGCATTATTGGTCTGAAGAAAATCCGCACTGGGTAGAGGAAGTGCAGCTTCAAGGTAGATGGAGTCCTAATGTTTGGTGTGGTATAGTTGACGGAAAGATCGCAGGTTCATATTTCTTTGAACTTCAAATGGCGATACATATTTGGATTTTCTGGATAATTGGTTGTCTGTTTTATTGAAAGATATTTCCTTACAAACATGAGGTATAATATTACAGCATGACGGGTGTCCTGCGCATTTTTCCAGACGAGTTAGAGATTATTTGAATGTAAGCTATCCAAATGGATGGATTGGAAGGGTAAGTATATTTTCAGGGCCAGCTAGCTCTCCAGACTTAACATTTCTGGACTTTTATCTGTGGGGAAGATTGAAGGACACCAACCACGCGAGACGACATGCAAAAGCGCATTAGAATCGCTATAAATAGTATATCAACAGCTGAAATTTAAGCAACAGATATGTCAAAGCGTGCTAGATTACGTATTTGTGTAGAAAACGATGGAAAACAATTTGAACATTCAATTGGACATGACGCTTTAATGACCAAGATATCTGTATGATCTTTCTTTCCCATATTTAATTTTAAGTTATAATTCAGGGTGTCAATACTATACTCACTTATGTTTTTGCGTTTTTATTTATATCTCGAGTTCGAAAAAAGCTATCAACATGCGGTTTGCGCCGTTTTGTTGAGAATTTAATCCAGTTCCATTATAATTTACAATAATTAGGTGTTTCCATTAAACATTTTTTAATAAAACAAATTTTGATTTTTTTCATTCGAAAGTACCCTCTACCTATGACAATTAAAACTAAATGCCATTGTTTTATAGTAGATGTAATTAATTCATCTACACTCTTTCTATTGACACTGATTTCGTTAAAATCGGTTGATTCAAACCAAAGATATAGGTATTCATCCACAAACACTTTCCCACTTTCCCCCACCCTTTATTTGGAAAAATAGAATAAAAAGTAATTAAACAAATTTGTGCGAAATTTAGGCCCTTTTTCAGTTTACTTATTTAACAGTGGGTATAATTGGGCATATTTCACAAAAACTGGTTTTAAAATTTTTCTTCACAGGTTACGCCCCCTAGCGGTTAACCTAGAAACTTGAAAGTAATTTCCATCAATTTCTGTTGTCCCTTTTTCCCAAGGAATTTATTCTCCTAAAGTTATAACATGAATAGTTTCTGATATATAGCCGAGAGATCGGCTTATTGGACCACCCGGTACATGTCGCATGTATCTTCCCTTGCGCGAGCTCTGCGCAAGTTTAAATAATCCGACCGCGAAGCGGGAGGATTATTCTGTTAAACTGACACGATTTGTAATTATGCAGAAAGTTTGAGGTGTATAACCGTATTTATTTTTAAGTACGTATTGTATTTGATACGATTATTTGTTGAGTAAATATCAACAATTTATTAATTAAGATACAAATTGGTACAATGGGAATTACAATCCAAATCGACTCATTTTTGATAAACGTCAAAATTTGACGGTAATGTTAGTTTGTGTGTTGTTCATAGTGTTGTTGTTTAACCCTTCGGCGGGCGCGCTATGGCACTGTGTACCGAAGTTTTACTGTTTTGAACGTCACGCGTCTCCTGTTACCCGAAACACCTTATGCTTCTGAGTATTCCATGTTGACTATATCTGTTAGAGACTGCTGAAGTCAGAAATCTTTTATATGCACTCAATCAGTCTCAGTTCAACGTCAAACACGAGGAGTTCAGTTTTCGGCACTGCGAACCGTATTTCGTGTAGAATGTTTGTGTGTAAAAAACATAGTGAGCATAGAGTTTATTGTAACATGTGTAATAATGTAGAGACTGACGAAAGTGATGTTTAATTTTCTACTAGCTATGTCAAATATTTAGTTGGTTTCATTTTCTATTGTCCTTTCGTCAATGTTCCTTGCCATTATTTATGTTTATAGCGCCTTTTATTTTTATTTGTTTTTTTTGAGTTCCTTGTTGTGTTTTATGTTCAAAATATGTTTAATTATATTTTTTTAGAACTGCATTTGTATTTTATTTCATGTCTAAAATGAAAAATGAATAGCGGTACGGAGTACCGCCGCGCGCCTGCTCATGTGAAATTCTTAGGCGCGCCCGCCGAAGGGATATTGATGTCGATGTGGTTGTTATGGAGCAACACGCTTGAAGCATTCTCTATGACAAAATTTTGAGTATTTAGCAAGACCCGAGGTGTATTCTATAAGATTATTTTTTTCACTTGTCAAAAACTAACATTTTGGTGGTTTTAACTAATAGCAATACATTATTCTAGCCACTCATTCGGTATTGTTCTGATAATTCTGCTTCCTCATCGATAATACCTTCTGTTAAGTTTAATTTCCTTCAAGTTGTATTCACCAGTGCGCCTCTGTACTGCGTTTCTATGTTCATGCGCTTGAGCATGCGTCGTCGTGACGGGATGAAGGCGTACTGGGTGTGGTTCGTTGTTGTCACGTTGTTGTGTGGTATTGAACATAACAAGTATTGTAATTAAAAATAAAATAAAGAAATAATAAAAATAATAGAAGTTGGGATTATTTAAAATAATCATACAGTTCATAATTGAAGAGAGAACAGAGAACCATTGGTCCGTCGATCCAGGATGCCTAGTTATTAGAATAAAAGCAAATTTCGTAAGCTGCGGCCGGCATTTTGGAAAAATAACGGCATTTTTTTTTCCATTTTGGGAGCCGTTCAGATGCCGGGAGCACTGCAGCCTATTGGCTTATTGTAGTCTGCTCCCATATTTAGTCCACCCATCCAGTTATCCCCGTACCTTCAAGTAGACGGTATAGGTCCATTGGATGTGTGCCATATACTTCAGGTGGCACATTGACCTCTCCGAAGATTGCCCGTCTCCTCGAGTTCAGTGCCTCACAGTCAGACAAGATATGGGTCACGGTCTCGATCTCCATGCCACATAGTCTGCAGCTGAGGTCCCCGTTATATAACCCTATTTTATGCAGGTGATCTTTTAACGGGGTATGACCCGTTAGATAACCTGTAATAATTCTTAGCTTATTCCTGCTGATATTCAGTAGTTCTTTGGCCCGTTTTGCACATGTGTCACCTATGAAGGTTTTGCTATGTACCTGTTTCGGAGTGTTCCTCCAATGAAGTCTATGTTGGCTTTGTACCCATTTTTGTATTTGCGCTCGGACTACCTTTTTTGTGGTCCCAAGAGCTGGTTCTGGAACAACATATGCTGTTGCTGAACCTCTTTTTGCGAGTTCATCAGCTTGTTCATTTCCAGAAATACCATTATGTTCCGGCACCCACACCAATCTTACTTTAATGTGGTCTGCTAGTTCATTTAGTTCTTTCTGACATTCTTCTACTAGTCTGGATGTTACCTTGCGGCTATTTAAAGCCGCAAGGACTGCCTGGCTATCAGTTAGTATGTTTATCCTATGAGTGTGAGTCCTATAAATTCTGACACATTCTAGGATGGCATAGATCTCTGCCTGAAATACAGAGGTATGTTTGCCTAGTGAGAAAGAGCCTTTTGTGTTTCTCTTTTCACTGTACACTCCTGCTCCTGTTCCTTCCCCTGTCTGTGATCCGTCTCTGTACCAGGTCTCTCCTCGGGGAAATTTCAGTCTGCTTGGGTCTTGCCAGTCCTTTCTGTGAGGTATTTCTACCTCATATTTAGGGCTTGGGAGAAGTTTAGTGGCCATATAGTCTGTTTTCATATCTAAAATGACTTTAACAGATGTGTGTCCTGATCTAACTATTTTGTTGCTCAGATTATCTTGCTGCCTAAATAGTCCCATCCTTGCTCCCCCCATTATCACGAGGTGTAGTGGAGGAAGGTCGAATAAGGCTTCTAGTGCTGCCGTTGGCGTGCTTCTCATGCATCCTGCAATGCTGAGACATGCAAGTCTTTGCACCTTGCCTAGTCTCGTCATTGCATTCTTTTGTGTCGTCTTTGTCCACCAGACCAAAGACGCATATGTTATTATGGGTTTAACCACTACACTGTATATCCAGTGTATCATTCGCGGACTCAACCCCCATGTTTTCCCACAAGTTCGTTTTGTCATCATTAGTGTGGTTTCCGATCTTGCTGCAACTTTTTCCATTTGTTTGGACCATGTTAATCTCGAGTCAATAATCACCCCGAGATATTTAACATCCATAACCATTGGAATTTCCGTACCTTGAAGGTATAGTGGTCCCAAACCTGCCAAGTCCCTTCTCTTGGTGTAGGGTACTGCATGTACGGCATGGTCGAGCATACACTTTTGGCTGCAAAAGACACGGTTAGGTTGGGTAGTTGGAGGTCCACTTCCTGTTGGTAAGCCTTTGATTTCAAATTGCAATTTAAATATAAATATGGGTATTCTAGACCAGTTGATGAAATTTTGGACATTAGAAGAACCACCTGCCTTGTCAACAATTTATTCGCATATTCGCATAGGGAGTGTAAGCGTTTGCTTACTGAAAGTGTTAGGAGGGCTGAAAATGGACAATTTATAGTTAAGATTCCTCTGTTAGATTCTCCTTGTAAATTAGGTGATTCAAAAAGATTGGCTATGAAAAGATTCTTTTGTTTGGAAAAGAGATTGTTAACAAATGAAAACTTGAGGTTACAATATACAGACTTCATGAATGAATATTTAGAGTTAGGACATATGTCCATGGTTGATAGTTCTGATAAAATTTCATACTTTTTACCCCATCATCCAGTAATTAATGAAAATAGCTCCACCACTAAGCTAAGAGTGGTGTTTAATGGTTCAGCAGCTAGTGATAATGGAGTGTCATTCAATGATCTTCAATATGTAGGACCTAATGTACAGGATGATTTATTGGCAATCTTATTTAGATTTAGGAAACACAAGGTTGTAGTTTGTGCTGATATTAAAAAGATGTATAGGATGGTTTTGGTGGATGAAGGTCAGAGATGTCTACAAAAGATAGTTTGGCGACCAAATCCAGAAAACGAACTTTTGGAATACCTACTACTTAAACACTGTAACATATGGGACTAGGTCAGCTCCATATTTAGCTGTAAGATGCTCAAAGCAGCTTGGCTTGGATAATTTACAACAATTTTCCGATGCTTCAAACATAATTCTTCATGATTTTTATGTAGATGACATGTTGTCAGGAACAGATAGTGTAGAGTCAGCTATTGAGGTTTTTACCAAGGTTTCAACAATTTTAATATCGGGGTGTTTTGAATTAAGAAAATGGATTAGCAATGTTCCTGAAGTAGTAGAAAACATTCCAGGTGGCAGCACTGGAGCTGGACACATATATTTTGGAGATAAAGGTCCAAATAAAACCTTAGGAATTTTTTGGTCATTTAAGGCAGATGTTCTAAAATATGAGATACATTTTTCAAATCAGTGTTTAATCACAAAATGGTCAATGTTGTCAGACATAGCTAAAATCTTTGACCCTTTGGGTTTATTGGGACCAAGTGTGATTATTGCAAAAATCCTTTCGCAAAGATTGTGGACTCTTAAATTGGATTGGGATCAGGAACTTCCTTTAGACCTATGTAACTCTTGGTCAAGATTACGAGATCAGTTTATAGTATCAAATAATTTAAATATTCCAAGGCATATACAGTTGGTAGAAGCAAACGTGAGCCCTGGTGGGCGTGTTCATGTCGCTGTAGTTGTATTTTTGTGGTAACAATTCGATATTTTGAATCGATAACCAAATATTGATGCCATAAATGTCAACTATTAAAAGATATGTAAACAAAGTCAAACTTGATAAAAATGTAACTCTTAATATTGATAAAAAAATTTATATTGGACCGAAACTGAAACTACCGTTCGCCCTGAATGTCTATATTTTCAAATTAAATGACTGTATTAATGTCATGAAAAGAAGGGTCAAGTTTCTATGGAAAGCAACAATATATGAACTGGTTATAGTCCAGTGTTGCCGTTGCAAAAATGAAAATTACCCGAACTTACTATTCAAATTATCAGAATTTGTCAAAATTACCAAAAGGTTATCTAAATAAAGTCTTCGACCCCAGTCAATGTGGAAAAGTCCCAAAAACAATAGCCATTTTATATATCCCTTCTACAAAATATTCGAAAAACTATTGGATCCAAAATAGTGAAATTGTCTAAAAATCGGATAATCATCCTCGCATTGACAAAAATGATACAGAATGAATAAAATGATGTATGTCGATGAAATCACTCGGTCATATTATTTCGATTATATTTAACAATTACTAATGGACAATCGTTAACATTGGCTCTTGATTGGCTGCTTGCGATGACCTTATTTTAGTTCGCATATTTTCCGGGGCTCATGTTTGGTTCTAACAACTGTACTAATTACCGGGGCTATTAAGGTAGAAATACATGGTTTTTCTGACTCATCTTTGGACGCTTATGGTGGATGTGTATATTTCAGAAGTATTGATCAGGGTTTCACCTTCAAAATCACTGACAATTCCAAGACTAGAATTATGTGGAGCACTGGTACTTGCACAGTTAGTAGAAAAGGTAAGGCGGTCAAAGGATTTGGAGTTTTCAGACATTTATCTTTGGTTTGACTCAACAATAGTATTGGGATGGTTATCTTTATCACCTCATTTGTTACAAAAATTTGTAAGCAATAGGGTCTCTCAAATTCAGAGTTTAAGTAAACCAACTGAGTGGCATCATATTAGATTTGAATCAAACCCTGCTGATTTTTTATCAAGAGGATTGGCACCAAAGGATAAATTGTAATTAGAAATAAAATAAAGAAATAATAAAAATAATAGAAGTTGGGATTATTCAATAGTATATTATATTATAAGGATTAATAGGCACTTTTAGTCCGTATGATATATTCTATTTTTTCTCCAACCATGTCAAAATTAAAATAAACTTAGTTTTATTCAAAAATCGTTAATAATTTGGTAATAAATTTGAACACCTATTAATTATAACAGCGATAGCAAGTCGGTAGTCATGATTATCTGGTATTGTTGGTAAATATTGATTGTCAAGTAGTAGTTTTTACGCTGCTTTCAAAATGAATCCCGAACACGATGAAAATATACCTGCGGATATATTGGAAAGTGCCGAAGCAGTATATCTTTTGCCACCCAAATCTCGCCAAGTTTATGAAGTTGCATATCAGCGATTCATGGATTGGTGTAAAGGAAAAAAATGTGCAAAACTATATGCGGAGATTGTTCTTATGGTGTATTTCTCATATTCAACGAAGACCGTCAAGCCATCCACTCCTTATTATATAATATAATATACTATTCTTCAAATTTCAATTAGAGAGCTCAAATGCAATTACTTTTAGTCCTAGGATTAGAAGTAGCGTTTTCAATCCTAAGATTAAAAGTGTTGCTAAGCAACGAGCAAATTTTTATACGGTAAGGGAATTGATGGCTTTTGCACCTGAAAATAGTACAAAAATGTCAACATTTTTTGATGGTTGGATAAAAAATAATTTTATCTAATTCCGCTATCAAATGTAACACTTTAAGTCACTCTTTGACGTTAGGTTACGTCACATTTTTCATAACCTTCATATATCAGTTATGAAAAGTAGTTATGTAAAAACTTTACGTAACTCTTTAAGTTTTAACATAGAGATACTACATGAGTTGCAAAGAATAATTCATTAATTAGGTAGGTACTGTCAAAACTGACAATTATTTCATTATTTAAACTGATAATCACCCCATAATTTTAATTCAATAGTATTTTAAGATTTATGAACATTGAAAAAAAACATTATTAAGGACACAGTTATTTAAAGTGAGTCAATTTTTTGGGTGAATACTTCATAGTAACAATAATTTTAACACGCATTTAAATCCAATTTAATATTACCATTGTAATTGAAGATTTTATTAAATATTATAAAAGCGCGGAATTAGATAAAACGTTGTACGTAAACACGTTATGAAGAGAGCGACATTGTTCAACTGGCGTAATTTGCAGAATTCGCTTGCGCTCGTTTTGGCAAATATTACGCTTGTTGAACAATATCGCTCTTTTCATAACTAGCTACGTGAATAACTACTACAATCCATAATTGAAGAGAGAACAGAGAACCAGCTATAAGGTTAATCAAAAACCTCTTCTTTACATTGAAACGTCAAAATTTTACATTGAATTTGTCATTATTGACAACTAAAAGTGCTTCGAAGTTTATTGAAAAATTAACACAAACCGATTCGGTGCCATCACCCATCACATTCAGGCAATACAAGATTTTGAATTGATGAAAATAATAATCTTCCCAAATACAACTCGCTCTTCAAATTTTATCACATAATTTTTGATTTTCATCACTCAAACTTGTTTATTTTAGGCTAAAACATTCAAACAAACCGAGTTTAGATAAAATACCTCGTCCTAACGGACTCGTGATTTTATCAATCGGTTTGTTTTCATATTTTTGCCAAATCGACAAGTTTTCGTGGAAAAGGAAAAATTATCGATACAATTTGAAGCACTCGTGGTATTACCTTTGATAATACATGTGGTGTCTTCAGTTTGGAATTTATTTTTTATTGAAAATTAATTAAACGTCAAACTGACAACTGGATTAAAAATGTCGCGAAGATTTGGTATTGCATCTAACAATTCAATTAATTTACCAATTGTAATTTTCACAACTGTAGTTTTAAATAAAAATAAATTATATTTGGTTAAAACTAATAAAGTTTGTATTGAAAATATTATCAAACGTCAGATTGACAATCAATTTTTTGATATCTACAAAGTAAAAAATTATTTTATCGAATACTCTTCGGGTCTTGATAAATACTCAAAATTTTGTCCTAGAGAATCCTTCAAGCGTGTTGCTCAAAGATAATAGCCTTGTTGCTATTATCAAGCAACACGCATTCAGCACTGATAACTTTCCACTTTGTAGATATCAAAAAATTGATTGTCAATCTGACGTTTAATAATTTATTAGTCTTAATCAAACAAATATCATTCATTTTCATTCAAAACTATAGTTGAGAAAAGTACAATTGGTAAATTAATTGAATCGTTAGATGTAATACCAAATCTTCGCGACATTTTTAATCCAGTTGTCAGTTTGACGTTTAATTAATTTTCAACGAAAAATAAACACCAAACCAAAAACACCACGTGTAGGGTATTATCGCTGTAATCCCGAGGTGATTGGATTAAATTTGACACATGACTTAAAATTAAGTAATTTGATTGGTTACTATATTTGGTAAAAAATTATCAGTATAATTCCGAATGAGTGGCCAGAATAATGTATTGCTATTGGTTAGAACCACCAAAATGTTAGATATTGACAAGTGAGAAAAATAATCAAAGGTAATACAACGAGTGCTTTGAATTGTATTGATTATTTTTTTCACTTGTCAAAATCTGACATTTTGGTGGTTTTAACCAATAGCAATACATTATTCTAGCCAATCATTCGGTATTATACTGATAATTCTGCTTCCTCATCGATAAAACCTTGTTTACATCGAAACGTCAAAATTTTACTTTGAATTTGTCATTATTGACAACTAAAAGTGCTTCGAAGTTTATCGAAAAATGAACACAAACCGATTGAGTGCCATCACCCAAAAGAATATTGAACATTCAGGTAATACAAAATTTTAAATTTATGAAAAAAATAATCTTCCCAAATACAACTCGCTCTTCAAATTATATCACATAATTTTTTATTTTCATCACTCAAACTTGTTTATTTGAGGCAAAAACATTCGAACAAACCGAATTTAGATAAAATCCCTCGTCCTAACGGACTCGTGATTTTATCAATCGGTTTGTTTTCATATTTTTGCCAAATAAACAAGTTTTCGTGAAAAAGAAAAAATTATCGATAAAATTTGAAGCACTCGTGGTATTACCTTTGATAATTTTTTTTTCCACGAAAACTTGTTTATTTGGCAAAAATATGAAAACAAACCGATTGATAAAATCACGAATCCGTTAAGACAAGAGATTTTATCTAAATTCGGTTTGTTTGAATGTTTTTGCCATAAATAAACAAGTTTGAGTGATGAAAATAAAAAATTATGTGATAAAATTTAAAGGGCGAGTTGTATTTGGGAAGATTATTTTTTCCAACAATTTAAAATGTATTTAAATGTATTAAATGTTCCATATTCTCTCGAGTGATTGCACTGAATCGGTTTGCGTTCATTTTTCGATAAACTTGGAAGCACTTTTAGTTGTCAATAATGACAAATTCGAAGAAAAATTTTGACGTTTCAATGTAAACAAGGTATCATCGATGAGGAAGCAGAATTATCGATAATAATACAACAAGTGTGTTAATGATTATCGAAATACAACAATTTGTTTCGAAAAAGAGAAGAAATTTTCGATAATCATTAATTACACGAGTTGTATTTGTCAAGATTATTTCTTGATACAATGATTCTGACGTTTCTTCAATAATTTGACATTTTCTGTCAGTCACTAGATTTTCACTATCGAATAAAACAACTAATGACAAAGCGAAACACACAGATAGGAAAATTGCATGTATCCAGTCAGGTGCCGAAATACAAAATCGAAAACATGGTGTTTTCAGATATCAATCCTCATATTTAAACCAATCGAAGGCGCGTATTTTGTATTCAGTGAAATAATCACCTATAATAGCACAAGTGGTTTGTATTTTATCGGGTAAATTTAGTTTGTTTAATGAGAAACTGTTTCCTAGCAATTTGACGAGAATAACTGTCAACTATTAAAAACACGATACCGAAGGTGAAGTGTTTTTAGGTTGACAGTTATTCGAGTCAAATTGCTAAAGGAAACAGTTAAGAATTTGAACAACACAAATTTACCCAATATGAATACAAACCTCGAGTGTAATTCGGCAGGACAATTTAATGAATGAGAAATTTGGAAACATATCAATGCAAACTTTATTCATGAAACATTAAAAATAAACACATTTTTATTTTGATGTACAATTATTAAAAACGCAGTTATTGAAATTCATACTAGGAACAGTGATATTGATGAACAAATGAATAAGTATTGTAGTGTATTTGTCGCTGTAAAAGTTGAAACTAACTTTTGCCGCTGTAAAAGTGACAATTGCACTTTTGCGATTTTTTATACATGAATTAAATTGTCAGTATAATACCGCATGATTGGCTAGAATAATGTATTGCATTTGGTTAAAACCACCAAAATGTCATATTTTGACAAGTGAAAAACATAATCAATTTTAAATTTTCATATATTTTTTTAATAGCGTGAAGTTGATTAGGAACTTTTAGTTCCATTTAAAATAGTGTTAATTATTACCAAAGCTCCTAACATAATTGGCATTGTCCCATTAGATTTAGATTGTATCGAAAGTATGTATGAGCATATAAAAAATTGCTATTGTATATTAACAAATTAAGATGAGAATAAGATCAGATTTTATTTCTTTGTTAATAACTTAAAAGCTAAAATGATCGAAGAATCTAAAAAAGAGAACCTTGAATAAAGAGGAGGAAAGTTTCAATAAAATAGTTTGTACTCTCGGAACTCTATTTCTATTATTTATAATTTTAATTCAACGCCTACAATAGGTCTCCGCGAGTCAACGTCAGCCATAGATCTTAGAATAAAGATTCAATTGAATTGAATTAACACGTTTTTGAACTTGTTGACTAGTCTATGAGCGCTACTCCCAATAATAAACCTCAATACATCGATCTCTTCAAACCAACAATTCTGTTTCCAATTTTTTCAATTATTCATACGCTCCTTCCTATGATAATATATGCGCAGCTTATAGCTCAGTACTTAATTCCCTTTGTCCACGACCACCTAATAATAAGTCAATATTTTACCTCCTAACTAAAGGTATATGGTACCCATATATCAACTGTCGTTAATTATGGTTCATAATACACTGTAGTGTATTATGGTTCATAATTCACGACTAGAGATGGGGGTACAATATGAAATAAACTATTAAATCTGTGTATTTTGTTCAGGAAATTTGTTTCTGACATATATCGTATCTATAAAATATTGTAATTTTTAGTATTGATACTTTTCATAACGATATTTTCTAATATTAAGTATTTTAAAACAATATATTTATAACGGTACGTTGTATTGATACTTTCTACAGTATCGCCCATCTCTATATATGTCAAATTATTTGAAGTAGCTGCCACAACATTTTGAGGTTAGTAATATGCCAAAACGCTACTGACTTTTATTTATTAATAAATAAATTAAGTGTCGCGGACAAAGTATAGTATTCTACTCGCAATTTATGGCCATAATTCACTTGGGTGACTTGCGCCCCTCGCCTGCGGCTCGTGACGCAAACGTCACCCATCGTGAATTATGGCTATCATAAATTGCTCGTTTAATAATATACTATTGTTCTACAACATGTTCAGAATAAAAATATGAACGATGAATCACACAAAATAATATTACGTTTGTTCCGTAAAAACTGGTAGGTAATCGGTATCTTCTGCTCACTTTTGAATAATATTTGACTTTTTTCAATCACTTATATCCCACTGTTTGGAAGTAGGTACTATAAGACAATTTTTTTATGAGTTAGGATTGGAAATACGAAGGAAAATATGTAAAGTTCAAGGAATATAAGATTGGCTTAAAATAAAATATTATAATATGTATTAGTAACCTGCTAAAAATATTAATATACGCTTTTCCCAGTTTGTTGAATGAAATATAAAGCTATTAGAATAAATCATTCAAATGATTATGTAATAAACCTACCTTTTTTGTTCTGCTTTTAATTGTCCCCAAATAAGGTACATCTTCCATTGAAACATCACCTCACAAATATTGTTCAACGAAAATATACTATAAAACCGAAATTCATGACATTATTTGTATAAAAACCTATTAAACTCGATTTGTTTTTTACTACCGACCGCACGCGTCTACAATTAATAGTCGAATAACTTCCTAAATTGCACACAATATTTTAGTGCTTGAGGAAACGTCAATTTTTAAAAAACTTCCGAGCCCACATAAGTCGATAATCGGAAGTGACTACCAATCCAATGCACTTATAATTATGAATATTGAAATATTAACATCCTTAGAATGTGTAATATTTATCTTAGATTTGTTAAATATCTTACATTGAATAAAATATATGTAAGCAAACTCTATGCTAGACCACATCGGTTTTTTTTTCAAATATCACGAATTTTAGTTCAAAATAATATAATCTACTGATTGGAAAAAATATTATTGGTTCTTTTTTTAATATCAATGAATGCGATTCTACCATACATATTTTTCTGCACGATCGATCTCTTTTGTTTATTTACCTATGACCCCACTTGTAATCAGTCAATAACACATAGTCGGCATCAATATAATGATGTCTATTACACACTCTAAAAAAAACGCACAGCTGTAAAGTGAATCGCACGGCTTCCTAGCAACATCTTAGCAACTGTCGCCATTTTATTCGAAATTTACTATTTCAAAACATTCGATATGGTCACGTTTAACTATGAAAAGCCCAAAGGGCTAAGTATATGTATTGATTATAATTGAAAAATGGACTTTTGATTATCAATATATTAATAATTATTTTTTTCACTTGTCAAAATCTGTCATTTAAGTGGTTTTAACCAATAGCAATACATTATTCTAGCCAATCATTCGGTATTATACTGACAATCCCATTCATGTATAATAATTCCCATTTGTGAATACAAAAATCGTAGTTTGCTGTCGGCTAAATAGGAAGGAAGAGAGTTTGCAAGTGGATAAAAATATCGGATAAATTACGTTACCGTAGCAACCCTAGCATTTAGGTACTGTCTGTTTACCAAGCAATGCACGTCAATTTGACAATTATAAATGTCAAAAACAGAATGAATTAAACAGCATATAACAATTCCAAAAAGTATGTCGAGATTTGGAAATATTTGCAAGGCAGAAATAGTAAGGGAGATTGAAAAATCAACTCCAGAAAATACCAAGAAAACTCATTCCTCCATATGGAATCAATTTAATTTAATTTAGTTTAATTGAATTGAGTTTTTTATTCATGGGATTGTCTTACCAAATACCACGCGAGCTCAGATTTAGCAGGATATTTTCTCCGGTGGTTTTCTCATGCTTACTTTCATTGGCAATTTAACGAGAGCTGTTCAGGCAAAATCACTCGAGCTACGCTCTCGTGATTTTGCCAGAACAGCTCTCGTTAAATTGCCAATGAAAGTAAGTATTCGAAAACAACCACAAAAAATATCCGGCTAAATCTGAGCTCTTGTGGTATTACCCCCGATAATTCTGCTTCCTCATCGATAAAACCTTGTTTACCTTGAAACGTCAAAATTTTACTTTACATTTGTCATTATTGACAACTAAAAGTGCTTCGAAGATTATTGGAAAATGAACACAAACCGATTCAGTGCCATCACCCAAGAGAATTTGAACCTTTAATACATTTAAATACATTTTAAATTGTTGAAAAAAATAATCTTCCCAAATACAATTTTTTATTTTCATCACTCAAACTTGTTTATTTTGATGCAAAAACATTCAAACAAACCGAATTTAGATAAAATCCCTCGTCCTAACGGACTCGTAATTTTATCAATCGGTTTGTTTTCATATTTTTGCCAAATAAACAAGTTTTTGTGGAAAAGAAAAAATTATCGATAAAATTTGAAGCTCTCGTGGTATTACCTTTGATAATTAAACGTTAGTTCTTCAATGTGCTTCTTTCATTGCCTCATTGGTAATAGAGATTGAGTTTACCAAGCACCTTTGATTATGTAACTGTTATTTCTTATGCTTCTTATAAATACAAGAACAAGTAGGTCGTAGGTGAAGTATAATCCGTAGCAATGAACAAAAAAGATCGATCGCGCAAAAAAGTTATAAATAGCATGGAAACAATTTCACCAAAATACAAATTATATTTTAAACTGATCGAGAAGTATAAATGTCACTTTTGACATTTCGTTCATTTCGAAAAAGTTTAAATTTTTTCATTTTAAATTTATTTCAATACGATCGCGCAAAAAATGGTATAAGCATCTCGAACGTCAAGGGCAATACCGGTCTCCACATTGTTATCGACCGGTAAACAGCACTTACCGTTCTCAATACATATACTATTCCTTTATGGGTTATTACTTTGAAATTATACTTCCCTAGTTTATTACATTATTCAATTTGGTTAGATTGGGTTAGTAATTGATCTATTTTTCATTTTCGTGTTTCATATTAATGTTGCTTTAGTTTATTTGAGCTTCATGCACTTTTAAGCAAAATGAACACGACTTTTCAGGATCCTCATAACCACTCATGTGCCAATGCCAATGAATTTCCCGTGTTGTTAGAAAAACAGTTTTCAATTATACTGTTTTTGATAATATAATTTTGCATATTTAGATATTTTTAGTAAGGTTTAAATCGAAATCGGCACAATCTTAACCTTTAAATAAACGTCAAACCGGTCAAACGTCATATATTTAATGTCCGTGGCTTGAAGCAGGGTAGGGGATCTCTGAAGGCGCGAGGGTGCTGCCACATGTACTAAAATTTCTAATTTAGTGAGAACTGTAACGCCGTTAGTTGCAGATTCTTCCACATATTATATCAGCGCTGACATCCTAACGTGTTATCTATGATCCTAACTCCTAACCTGACAAGTCTGACAACTGCCTGACAGCTGCAGATCAACGTTTTACAACGTGTATCGTTTGTCCGGTTTCCGTTTTTAAAAACTATTTTGCTTATTTGTGTGTGTGTGTTGAGTATTCGTAGTTGGTTTTTATTGTTTAAAGTGGGACTTTTATTTCAAGAGACAATGTCGAGAATAGGTATTGTGAAAGACTGTAATGTGAGTTGCACCCGGTAAGCTCTATCTTCATAAAAAACACGTTTTATTTAATGAAAAGTGACAGAAGTAGTTATTCTTTCATACAGCTTTGAACTTCCCAGCATTGTTGTTGAATATTCATTTTTCTTCAAGTTTGTCATTAAAATATGTAAAAAACGTTTCATTCATTGTATACTTTTTTTATTCAATAAAATATATAAACTTGATGATTATTGTTCTATTTTTCTCACTTCAGGCATTATGTTCCATTTTTTGACACTTAATTTGATTTTACTTGACTATTTGATTGTTATTATTGTGATATCAATCTAATCATGGAGACTAGACATAAGGAGCACAAACTCTGTATATAAAAAGTGTCCTCGAAATGCGTTAAATTGTGATGGCGCTCGTGTAGCAAATTGGTCTGAAACGTTTAGTTGGAATGTCATGGTAAATTATTTAAGGTTATGTAAATGGAGATGGTTTGTTTATTTTAACTAGGTTACATTTCACGCTTGGTTTTAGCAAATACCAAGGAAAAAATAAGTATCTCGCGTAGCTGGTGCTATGTTTGGTTAAAGGTAAGTTTCTTCAATATATTTATATAATTGTGTTGCAAAATAGTAATGAATAAAAAATATTCCTCATATTTATACTTATTATGCACAAATATGTACCCATCAATCACTGGTTTTTTCTGTTGTTACAGATAATGCCAATTTGGTGATATTTTTTTATCATTTTAGTCTACCTTGACAACTTTTCACAACACTCGTTTCTACAATTGTTAATTTAGAAGATTTAGAATCCACTTTTATGAGATTTTGCTAGGTTAACTTGGTCGGCATACTTCACTCTGTCCTCAGACCAATTTGCTACTCTCGCGCCATCTACTATTCAATGCTTTTCGCGGACACTTTTTCGACATTTTTCCTATACAAGTTTGTGCTCCTCATATCCAGTCTCCATGAATCTAATGTTGAGTAACTTTGAATGAAATATCAAAAAATGTCATAAATGTCATTTTGCAATAATAGTAAAATTACAGTAATTTTGAATATGCCGCCAAAAACTGTAAAATTACAGGAATCTTCTTTTTCGGATGTTAACGGAGTTCACAACCATCATTTGTGTTGAGGTACTGACGGGACTCTCAAGGTGGCGCCAGCCGTACAAATAGAGAGCGCCACTGGTCAGTTTCCCATATCTAAGTATTTTTTTATCTATGGCTTGAAACTCATACTTTTCGGTATGTGCTCAAGGGGCAAGGGGAAGGTAAGACTAGGCGTCACGCCCGGTAATAAACGAACAAAATTCAGTCACTACGAGCTGTTGCCAGGGGACTTATTCTCAGCATATGCAAATTTGCATTCGCATATAACAATTTACGAATGGCTACATGCGCATTCGTAATGAATATTGTATTCTTTCCTATTCGCATACGTGGTTCGCAAGTGTTTACGAACGGTTAGCTAAACACATTCGCGTAAACATGGCAATACAGCATTAGCACATGCTGTGGCTCAGCTGATGTTTATCAAATCCCCTGACGTACAATATTTAAAATTTCCGGATTTTACCCAATTCTACCCTCGTTTTATCGTTTACTGCTAGAAGTGTTCTGGGGTTCCAAGGGAAATTATTTGAACTCAGATCTGATTTTTGTTAATTCCAGCATACAATAATAATGGATATTAATAAAGGTAAATATAAAGGCATCTTGCAAACTGCTATAGGTTTTTGAGACTTCGCCGTCTTTCATAAATTCGGGGTGCTCTCTCTTCAGCATCTAATGCTTGGATTAAAAGCAAGTGAACAAACTGTGCAGCCATTTATTTAATGACGAAAAGTCTTACAAAACTAACTTGAACTCAAAATCACGAATAAATTGTAATGCACCCATTGACATATTATGTCAATGAATACACCATACACTTTAAAACATATACAAAAGCGAGGTTATGTATGGCAAATACGCACTCGTATATGTGATTCACTTAAAATATCCCGCTCGCTGCAATTTCGAATGATACATACGCATGAGAACCAATTGCGAATGTTCAAAAATAGGAACCTTCGCATTTATAAACCTTACGTATCGTATCTCAACATTCAGCAGCTGAGAATAGGTCCCTGCAGCCAAAAGTGAATAATCGAAAACACCTTTTATGACTACACTTTGATCTGTCAGTTGGTCGGGAAGCGATTGTGTTGAATTATGATGGAAAGATTGTCATTACTATTATTTTATCAAGGTTATTCGTATTATTTAATGCAGTAAAAGATTCTCATAATATCGAAAAATAATTCGAAAAAGTTGTTGATCGCTCGATAATTCTGTGATAACTAGCCGGTAATTGGTTATAAATAATTAATAAACAATTATTGAACACATTGAATAAATAGAGGAATACTCAATCATTTCTCACTAAAATTGATAGGTAGGAGCTTTTTTGGCCGCTGATTACGATTTGCAGCATCGGAAGAATGAGATACCAAAATGCCGAGTCGAAAACTGCGGGTTTTCACAATTTTCACGGAAGTTACGGTCTCAATCTTGAAAACTAATAATTATAAAGGCACAAGCAGGCAAATATTCCAGCATATTGTTTTTTTTTTGTCATCTTTTGTCAATAAAGTAACATAAAATACGTATTATAAATAAATGGATGAATATCATTAATAATAATAATAATTTCATATTACATAAATGTATCAATAAGTAGTGGTTTTATGTTATAATATTCCATAGATAAAAAAATTCATCGAATATTTTATTTGTTGATAAGAAGAAAATCAAATGAGATATATCCCGGACAATGAATTGGTGGACGATGTAGAATTGAATGGCCTTCACGAACACCTGATTTCAATCCTAAAAATAGTTTCCATTGAAGATAGCTGAAAAATTCATTTTACAAATAGGCGTTGTCAGACTTATGTTTCATGTATTTCAGACCTTCCAGACTATATAAAATTATAAGTGTTACATATGGTTGAACTCGTACTAAATAGGAGATTCTAATAATGACTGGAAATACAGGGTAATGAGTTAGAAAAAAAGTAACTAATAATATAAAATAATCTGGCAACATTGCAAAAATCAAATATGGTATTTCCGTATCCTAAAATAGGTGTACTCCAAATTTTGTTTGGCCGTTTCCAGACTTTTAGGCCACTCTGTATGAATAAATGAAAGAATGCTTTGTGTTCATTATAGAGCAGCCCTAACTGGTCACCACAATATACACTGCATGCAATCATTGAACTTAAGTTCAGCTAGTTAATTGTTTAGCGTTTACGTGATGCGAAAAAGGTCATTTTTTGTCTGTAACTTTTTTGTGGCTAACGATATCCAGATTTTTAACGGCTAGCTTAATGAATAATTACCACAAATTCAAATCACCTACAATAACGTAAAATCTAGAAATTCAGAACATTTCAGGTCGTAGGCTCTTTGACGTCACGAAAGAGGGAAGTGTGACATAAGTGATAAAAGCGCTTGCTTCACGCACTACTTCAGCTCCAGGAAAATATTAAGACATACGTGAATAAAATACTTCAATGTAAAACAACAAACAAAAAAATTCTGAAAAGAACCGTTATACTAGCCTAGCACTGGAAAATTCTATTACAATTGCACACAAATATTTTTGACTGTTTGTCGGGTTATAATAGGTGCGATGGAGTAAGGGACAATGTCATTATCCTAGGAATCATGGTATATTCCCTTCCCCTTCTCGAGAAAATAGCAAATTGATGGGAAAGGGGAATTGGATTTTCCTTCCCATTATTGTTTGTTATTTATGTTTATACATATATACCTATACATACTCTCATATCTGTTCCCATTCCATTTAATTAAAAAAAAAATGTATGTCGAATATTACGTATGGTTATAATTTTATTTTTTAAATGTGATGGTGGTTGTGAGAAAATATTGTTTTTGGATTTTTCCTTGAAAATTCTGAATTTACTACAAATTTTTTAGTAAGTGTAAGAAAATAGAATATTTTCTTAACCTTGTTTTTATTCACCCTCTCTATCATGGTAAGTGTTGATAGAAATGACACCGAATGTGAATGTATGACAGTGAAAAAATATTATGTCATAATTTTATTGTGAGGATTGATCTAAATTTTAATTATTAGAGAAAAGACTGAAATAATAAACATTTAATGTCGTTTCTCTTACAGATAAGATTTTGTTAATAATTATGTTTGTAATAGAAAATAAAAACTCTTTTTACAGGAGAAACTCAATAGTTTCTTCATTCAATAAAAAATTACATCTTACATAAGTAAATCTGAAACGGATCCAAAAAAAATTTCCAGCCGTCACGAGTTACGGCAATTGCCCATCTACGCTGTTCCTAAGATTTATGACCATCTGATACACCTAGATGATGATTGTCAAATTTGTTCACTCATGTCAGAAATTTGAAAAAAAAGGTGGATTTTTTGTACTTTTACTTTCACAAGTGCATCGTCAAATAACTTTTTCTTTTACAATGTTCTAATTGAAAAAAATGGTTGCAAAATTTCAAGTGCCGACCCTACCGGACCCTTAATTTTCTTATATCTACAACTGTCACGTAACGGGTACGATTTGACGCTATTTTCAATGTCATAATGACGTATATTGCCACACTAGTGCGTTTTTGAATACATTACCGCACTAGTGCGATAATAATGAGAATCAAGAAAAATATTAATAGCAGAATTAAATATTTAAGATAATACTGGAAGCTGCATTTTCAATATACGAAGGAAGATTGTCTTCGCCGGAATTAACGCTGGAACTTATTTTTAAAGATATTTGTTCATTCAACTTTGACAATTTGATGACTAATTTATTTTATTTCTATATTTTGTCTTTGTTGCTATGGTCACAAAATATGATCTACAGTACCTTATGTTTGCAGTCGATATTATTAACAATACGTTGGATTGAAATATTTTTTTCAATAAAATTTTATGATATACTTGTTACAATTTTCCCCCTCGCTCTCCCAAAAATATTCTCTAAATTCCCAAAACTAAGAGAAAGGGGAAAACTGTATTTTTTCTTTCGGCTGTCTGGTGGCAACCTTAGGCTCCGGCTAGCTTACAGTGAAGACGGGTGTGGTTCACTATAAAATTGAATCAATCTTTAAAAAGATCTTACTTAGGGCGCCATCTGATTTTGCCCAAGCCTCAACCTGATGTGTGCACTTTCCCCTGAAAAATCAAAAAAATAGGGGAAAAGAGATAGACCTTCCTCAAAAGAAAAAAACTATAATTGTATGTATTGCTAAAATAAGTATTACGAGAAAAATTAATATTATGTTACCCACAAATGCTACTACTATACCGGTAGGAATAGAGTCTTCCCAAGAGACGCTGAATAATCTATTTTACAATAAAACCATATCAACAATTTAATATAAATATATAAAAGCTCAACCTAGGTACATTGGAATAGCTCTACCCCACATAAAACCAAAATCAATAACAATTCGACTTGTTACCGGAAGTATTCTTATAAAAAAAATCTTGGTACCAATTTACTAAAATTTATACGTTGAATAATATATATAAAAAAAATATGCTTACAAAATCTTGGCCAAGACGCTTACCTCATTTTCATATAATTAAAACATAAACTGAAACGAAAGTTAAAGTATTCTTGGAAATCAAAGAGTCATAAATTGAACACGTTTTCATTTGATAATATAAAAAAAAAACCTGCTCCCAATTTACTACGGGTAGGTATACGGCCAAGGACGCGTCAATCGGCCGGCAATGTGGCCCAGCCAAAAAAAAAGCAAAATTCCTCTTCCAGTGGAAACGATGACGTCACATTACGAAAAAGGAAGGAAAACCCCTGGGAAGACTTCAGAAGAGCCCCTCAGTAACGGAAATAAACGGCCACCGGTAGGAATGCAACACCGCAAAAAAATACACCAACAAAATTGTATTTCTATTGAAGAAATCGCCCCGTACTAGAACCCTAAAATAGAAAAATTGAAATAGCATCACGTTTTTCAGAACTTGAGCCCCTGAACCATAACGAAAAGTTCGTCAAGAAAAATACATCGAAATGAAAGTAATTACCTCGTGTTCTTGTGAGGGTCGCTTATCGAATATGGCGGAATGGAAGTCCTTCTTTTCTTTTTAATCCGTATAAACGGTTTTTTGAGTCGATTATTCTTTCCAAAATCTTCAACATCGAACCCCAAAAAAAATTTAATTAGTTGTCCTGGCTTACTCCCCTTCTAAGGATGGCTTAACGACTCCACACTCCAACAACGCCACAACGCACAGGATCAACACTTTTATTCAAACGACTTATTCCTTCAACAGGTAAAAATGGAAGAGCCCAAAGAACTCCTACGTTATAACCTTCCTCAACTGTGGATTACCAACTTAAGCCCCACCACAAACACG
The DNA here is from genome assembly GCA_910591675.1 of Galerucella calmariensis. NCBI lineage: Eukaryota > Metazoa > Arthropoda > Insecta > Coleoptera > Chrysomelidae > Galerucella > Galerucella calmariensis. Next base: position 38,618 of record CAJUYG010000613.1, read on the forward strand.
AATAATCTTCGTTTGACCAACATACGAGCTGTAAAAGGTCGAAGATATGGTTGCCTACCAAGCTTCCTCGATACGGATATAGGTCTGATTATGAGAAGAAAACGAAGTGTAACATACTGTCAATAATACTAATGAACAGTTGTAGATGAAATTTTGTACTTAACACGTGAGATATGAATTATTAACGCACTTATGTGAATACACGACTCGGCCTACAGCCTCGTCAGCACGTATAGATCGAAAACAACCTTATGCGGCGCCTTTCCTAACTGCGCTACGGGACCACATTGTTGAGCTAATAGCATAAAGTGTATAGGTATGTTACTGTTATACAAAATTAGTAATAAATTATTGTAAGCAAAAATTCATAAGTTTGAATATGTATTCACCTTGGTCATTATCTATTTTTAGTCTAGTGCTCGACATGTCTTTTAAAAACTGACGCAAAAGATTAAACTGTCATAAAACACTGTCAAACCGTCAATCATTCCACAGAAAATATTGGGTCTGCCCACTTGGGTATTTTAAAATTGCTATTGGTCAATGTTTCAGTTTCATGATGAAAACCAGTGTTATAATGAGTATCATTATTAAACTGAAAGTTGGCATTTGATTAACAACTTATAGTATAGAAGTAGAAAAATAATTGTTAATAATAGAAACACAATTTCCATTATTTTGATAGTTTTAAGAAGTCAGAAGTCATTTCTATCAGTTCATCAACCATATTGTGCTTATATCCATTTGATATTGAAATCCGTTTATCTCGATAAATATTTTTAAATCATGATTGTTCACATGAAAAACATGGAATTTGGCAGCTCCAAGCAGTTGAAGCTTCTCTAATATATTCATTATTCAAAATTCACTCTTACAGTAACGAGTACTTTATCATCAACAATAATAATCGATAGCGGCTGCCACTGCCGGTGTTCTTGCTCTGTTTTTTGTTTCCTCTTTTTCATTTATACCCAGTTACGAGTCCTTTCCTAATGACATTATCTTTAATTTTGTTGTTCATGATCTACAATCAATTCGACTGAACTTATCAGACAATATTTCCTCAGAGATTATGTTATTTCATTCCTGAAAAGCTAGCGAAACAGATTCACATATCAGTGGGTTTCAGATAAACTAGATTGACATGTGGTTGGTTGATATTTTGTTAAAATTTTGTGTACAATCATTTATTCATCACTCGTTTTCTTATGCAGATCCACTAACGCTTATACATTCGACTCGATTTATCCTCAAATTAGGGTTTGGAATATTGTTCCAAATTGTACAGACTATATAAAATTTTGTACATGAAAGAGTTACATTGAGAGGTTAGCATGAAAAAGCTCTTTGCTGTGTTCTGATTGTTTTTATCACACTCTCTGGTAAACAGTACTGGTAGTCCGCACCACAGATAACCAACTTATAGATGGGAAACTGACCCGTGTGCCCTCCATAGGAGGAGCGGGTAAACATACAATGCGGTTCCTCCCACCACCTCAAATTTAGTAGCCGAAGTGCGCATGCGTCCAAGTAGCCTTCAACCTTCTATTCGATGTGACTGAATGTAAGCTGATTAGCGCAGCTTACAAATCAGGGGTCGTAGGTTCGAAACCCGGTTAGGTGCTTGGTTTTTTTGTTTTTCTTATTTTCTATTTATTTATTTTTTATATTTCTATACATAGTTACACTTTGATCAACCGGGTTTGGGCCTGGGTTCTCTTGTTTTTTTTTTAGTTTTATATTTCTGATATTCACATATTTATCTCGATATTTATTTCAATATTGGGTTAGGTGCTGGGTTTTTTTGTTTTTTTTTTTAGTTTTTTATTTCTTATTTTTTGATATTTCTATACATAGTTACACTTTGATCAACCGGATTTGGGCCTGGGTTTTCTTGTTTTTTTTAGTTTTATACTTCTGATATTTACATATTTATTCCAATATTGTTATGTTACTACCAAATTTGGCAGTCTTGAGTCATGCGCAGTTGATGGAGCCCCATTGTATGTTTACCCGCTCCTTCCATAGGTGACCCCTATTTGTACGAGTGGTGCCACCTTGAGAGTCCCGTCAGTAGCTCTAACTCCTTTGAGATGGTTGTGATCTTCGCTTACAGCCGAAAAAGATTATTACTGTAAATTTACAGTTTTTGGCGGTATATTCAAAGTTACTTCTATTTTAAATATACCGTCAAAAACTGTAAAATTCTAGGAATTTTCTTCTTCGGCTGTAAGCGAAGATCACAACCATGTCAAAGGTGTTAGAGTTACTGACGGTGGCGCCACCCGTACAAACATTTCGCCGTAGGGGGCGCCACGGGTCAGTTTCCCATCTATAAGTGGGTTATCTGTGGTGCGAGTTTGTTTTGGCCCTGAATTTCTCATTTTACAATTTACGATGAATTCCGTTTTGAAAGTATCAAGCATCAGTTTATGTGGATAATTTTTTGTTTAAATGTTGTTTAACCCTTTTAAGGCTGAATCCTTTGATCGCGCTGTTACAATTGAAACTAATGCTTATATTTATTATGAAATGCTTTGTGTTATTTGTCTTATAATTGAGTACAAAACCTTTTTCTCGAAACATTAATGTTGAAAGCTGTAATATAATCGACGCAAATTAATGTTTTGGCGTTTTTTTCTGGAATTTATCAAAAAGCCACAACCCACTCACGCAACTTCCTGTATAATCAAGAAAATCCCAACGTTTGCATTAAATAATAACTCAATTTCTCAATTTAATGAACAATTGTAAACTGCCCATATGTTTTTGAATTATCTTTTTTTCCTCTCGCTTTTAAAGACGGATTCCCGGTATATTTTTCGGTTTGTATTGTCAGTGTATCTTTTCATACAACATCAACCAATCACAAGAAGTTTTTATTTTTGTATAGATTTTATATCCGATAAAACTACTGTTAAAGCGAACAAACCGATTCACGGACCATTCAACTCATAAACATGAAAATTCGAAAAAATAAATCCTCAGATCGGAGCGTCCAACCTGGAATTGTATCCCAACACAAAAGAACATTCGAAACCCTGGAGTGGCTATTGTTCCCCTTTGATTGATACCGAGAGGATCGAAGCAGTTGGTCAGGGTGATCCAACTTCTCTATTGTTTTTTCCGATTGAATTGTCCCCTCTATAAATTTATGGAGGATTGTTGGGAAAAAATATTGGAAACAATGAAAAACTTATTTATTCCAATACAAACTCAATATTGAATTTCCTATTTTTCAATGTATTGATTCCCACCTTCTTGTTCGAGTTGGATCACACTTATTAGAATACAATATTTCTTGCTGTTCTTTTGTTTTACATTCAACTTTTATTGAACTGTAGTACAGTTTTGTACAAAATTCGCGCAACATCATGTTTTATTTTGACAAGATAGAATTTGATTGAATTCCAAGATGTTATGGCATTACATAATGGAAAAGAGTAATTGTGATGAATACGGTACCTACTAGTGGATTAATCATCGATCTAAATGGAAAACTAGTAGCGTGTATTAATGATTCATCAGATAAACTATTGAGTAGTTTGTACTTATGTTGTGATTACTGGAGTGTCAAAAACCATTTTCGACTAGCTTCACTTCAAAAAACTCGTATTGAAACTGCTGTCTAAATCAGAGAGCACCCGATTGCAACTCGATAGTAAAATAGAATGGGATGATCGGAAATAAAATCTGTGCTGCTGAGTGCTGTGCTGCTGTGCAGCAATCTCCACAGTCGTTTAGGTGTGACATTCACTGAGACCTAAAAGATTTATTGTGCCCCGTTATTTCCACTTAGGAGAGGAAAGAGGAGAATCCCAGAAACTGTAAGCTCCTTCAGCCCTATTTCCCGGAGGAATTCCAGGATATCTTCAGGCTTCAACTAAGGTAAATGTTTCTCTTGTTATGTGAAGTCTCCTTAATGTTCTTCACAGTAGTTTCGTTGGAAACATGAGATAGACTCGTCAGTGACACAGTTGTCAGCTTGTAGGTCTCATGTCGATCTGAAATAAATGTTCAAGAGAATCAGTCGTTTTAATGAATCTAATAACATCAACAACAATTTGTTCATACATATCGTAAGAACCCGTCCAGTCAACAACATAACACCTCTTCTATCCAGTAATCTCTCAGGTGCTGTGCCCTAGGACTATGTGCTGTACAATTAGAGAGTATGTATTCTGTAAGTTCCTTGTGGCATTACTTATTCTTTTTTCTCTTATTCTTTTGGGAATCAAACCACAATAATGTTTTCTATTTTTTATTTCGACGTTTCGGTAGCGTTCCAGCTACCGTTGTCAAGATTGACTAAAAATAATTTTTGGTCCCTATCTGACACAACGAAAAAATATGACAAGTAGACAATCAATAATATTTTGAAGTTTAAGACTACAAAACTTTGTTGTCAAATTTTATTAAGGTCCATTCATAGTAGATCACACCTCTGGTAAAATGTGAAATGAAATATTTTATTTCATGACATTCTATCGATATGATAGTCTACTAGAAATGGAATCCAGTGAAGTGCACGTTCCAGGAACGGTTTTTTATTGGGATAGCGCTTTTTTTAGCTTATTTTGGAAATATTGTTGGTGAAACGCGTTTGTTGTTACTTTTTTGTGTATGATCATTTTTGTTTCCAAAACATGTATAACTCAGTTTGGTGATTTTGTGTATTGAAGTGTGTATCGATTAACAACTATTCCAATGATGAATCATAAGAAAACCTGGATAAAAACTTATGATGCTATCCTGATAACGCAGGTAATTGATTATTGGAAATTTCCCTTTCTAATATTGGTAACCAAATTTGACTACATTCGGCTGAAATACTAGCTACACATTTATCTGCATTTAGTTGTATTAAAGCACTTTCTTTGATTTTCCGTCTTTTATTATTGGGCTCTTTCAATATTATTTTTGTCGAATCCCATTGAATTTTATTCCCCTCTTCCCAAGCATGTTTACAAATACCTGACTTAAAGAACTTCCTATCTTCGATGTATTTTTTATGTTCACTTATTCGGACTTTCAATGGTCTAGATCAGCGGTTCCCAAACTTTTTAAGTGGCGGAGCACTTTTTGACAGGAAAATTTAACGCGGAGCACCAGAGTAGGTCATTTGATGGTTTCAACTACATGGAACTAGATATAGGTCTTTGTTCGATTTTAGAAACGTGAATTGAAAAAAAAAAATATATTTTATTAAGCAGAAAAACCAACTCATTCTAGCACAGGAAAAAAATATAATAATTATTAAATATTTTTAAACATACCTAATATAAGCCAAAAGCAAATTTAAAAGTAATGTGTGAAAATATTAGAAAACAAATAGGTACTTATTTCTATACAAAAATGGAACATAAAACATACATCCAAAAACAAAACTACAAATACTTAATAAAACCACCAACTTCTTTAATCAGAAGGATGTGCTTGTTTTAATTTGCTCAATGCTGTTGTTAGGTTCAATTTCGGTCAACTGTAAACGAATATCAGGCTCTGCATTAAGGCGCGACCGGTATTTAGTTTTGGTCATGAGATAAGCAGAAAATCGAGCTTCACATAAATAAGTAGTAGCAAAAGGAAGCAGAATAGTTTTTGCTTTATCTGATAAATGATGAAACTCATCTCTTAGTTTACACCAAAATTCTGATATTGATGACTTTGTTAAAAATATATCTCGTATTCCAGAATCAGATGTCAAGTCGATCAAACATTCATATTCTTCAGACGTCAAACTCGCTGGCTTTTCTGGTATTGCGTTATATGGGTTTGCAACCCAAGAATTGTGATTAATTTTGTCATGAAATTATTCTCTAAAATATTCCTGGTAATTATTGCCTAAAGTTATAATATGAATATGGAACTCGTTCATAAGATCATTCGGTAGTTCAAAATCAAATTCTTCTTTAAGTTCTTTTAACAACGGAAAGCTGTCCAAATTTTGTTCATTCAGGGACTCTGCCCAAAAGACCAATTTTCTTTTAAAAGCCTTTACTTTGTCGTTAACATCAAAAACCGAAATTGACTTTCCTTGAAGTGACGTGCTTAAATCATTATCATCATCAATCATGGTATTTTCGTTTTGTAATTTTTCTCTCACAAATGTTCTTTGATGGACCTACTGTTTGACAATCAACTACTTCAGCTGGTGTTAGTACACTTGCAACAGACTCGGATTTTCTCAAAATCTGCAATTCTGTGTCTTCAGTGTGAGCTATTACCCTGGTTTCTTTTTCCATATTGCTAAAAACAACACTCGATTCAGACAAATACTTTTAAAAAGCAGATTTGAAAAATCTGGCACCTCCCAGTTCCCAAAAATCTGCCCAAAAAAGTGCTTTTGTATTAGGGGAAATATGCCTAAAACGGGATATGCGGTTAAAATGGGAATTCGTTATTTCCTGTCTTACTAGAGCTGGCAACATAGCACAATTGCGTAGGCCGTAGGATTCTGCGCCCGGGAATCCACTAGTACTGACATCTTGGGTTTAAACGTATGTGCGACATTTGCTAGTGTTGGTGATGTTGATTGTGTTTACGACGTTTACGTGTCCGATTTATAATGCCCATATTATTTTTTTATTATTAATATTTTGCTTTATAACATGAAACATATTAAAAATTTATATTTTACCATATTTTGGAGTCGTTGCCACTTGCACAGTAATTTTTATTTCACGTCAAACGTTAAGTATCCCATTTTACCCATATTTCCCCTACTTTAAAATATACAAATCCGTACCTGTTAGAGCTAGATCCCTGCATTTCTGCTCTGTAGCTGAAATTTCCGCAGTTTTCCTTAAAACACCTGTTTTAAGCCAAATATCCATTATAAAACAAGTAAATTTAACGAACGTAAATCGTTATCGTATGTTCCAGAAAGAACAAGTCATATCAAAGCATCTTACGAAAAAATACGATCGTTTCCGAGATGTTCCGGCGCACAGTAGAAGTGCGGCGCGGCGAATCTTTGCGCGGCGAATCTTAGTAAGGTGCTTGATGTAATATCAAGGAATATAATATATGTAATTTAACATGTAGGTATTATTTGATTACGATATTTCGCAGATTATCCGCGGAGCACTTAAAAACCTACCGCGGAGCACTAGGTGCTCCGCGGTAGGTTTTGGGAACCGCTGGTCTAGATGTTTCACCTAAATAGAATTTGTCGCATTCACAAGATATCTGATATATGCAATTTTTTGAAGATTGTTCTTCATTTTTTGGTTTCGTTTTTGTTAAGATAGACCTCAAAGTATTGTTAGATTTAAAGTTGGTTCGAATATTAAATTGATTACCAATTTTCTTAATTATTTCTGACAAACCACTAACATACGGTATTGTCAAGTTTTTAAAAATCATGTTAGCTGAATTATTAATATTATTGTTATTATTATGGGGTATTAACAATGAGCCTTTCTCTATATTCTTGATTTCTTTATTTACAAATTCTGCCGGGTAATTAATGGAATTTAAAACATTTTTCAGTAGAGTTTTCTCCTTTGTGAAAAGATTATCATTAGAACAAATGATTCTGGCCCTATCGTATAAAGATTTTACTATCCCTTTTTCAACGCACTAATAGGTATTTGAATTTTGAATCAAATCATACTATAAGCGTTGAAAAAGGGGTAGTAAAATCTTTATACGATAGGGCCAGAATCATTTGTTCTAATGATAATCTTTTCACAAAGGAGAAAACTCTACTGAAAAATGTTTTAAATGCCAATAATTACCCGGCAGAATTCGTAAATAAAGAAATCAAGAATATAGAGAAAGGCTCATCGTTAATACCCCATAATAATAACAATAATATTAATAATTCAGCTAACATAATTTTTAAAAACTTGACAATACCGTATGTTAGTGGTTTGTCAGAAATAATTAAGAAAATTGGTAATCAATTTAATATTCGAACCAACTTTAAATCTAACAATACTTTGAGGTCTATCTTAACAAAAACGAAACCAAAAAATGAAGAACAATCTTCAAAAAATTGCATATATCAGATATCTTGTGAATGCGACAAATTCTATTTAGGTGAAACATCTAGACCATTGAAAGTCCGAATAAGTGAACATAAAAAGTACATCAAAGATAGGGAGTTCTTTTAGTCAGGTATTTGTAAACATGCTTGGGAAGAGGGGCATAAAATTCAATGGGATTCGACAAAAAAAATATTGAAAGAGCCCAATAATAAAAGACGGAAAATCAAAGAAAGTGCTTTAATACAACTAAATGCAGATAAATGTGTAGCTAGTATTTCAGCCGAATCTAGTCAAATTTGGTTACCATTGTTAGAAAGGGAAATTTCCAATAATCAATTACCTGCGTTATCAGGATAGCATCAAAAATTTTTATCCAGGTTTTCTTATGATTTATCATTGGAATAGTTGTTAATCGATACACACTTCAATAGACAAAATCACCAAACTGAGTTATACATGTTTTGAAAACAAAAATGATCATACACAAAAAAGTAACAACAAACGCGTTTTACTAACAACATTTCCAAAATAAGCTGAAAAAAGCGCTATCCCAATAAAAAACCGTTCCTGGAACGTGCACTTCACTGGATTCCATATCTAGTAGACTATCATATCGATAGAATGTCATGAAATAAAATATTTTATTTCACATTTCACCAGAGGTGTGATCTATTATGAATGGACCTTAATAAAATTTGACAACAAAGTTTTGTAGTCTTAAACTTCAAAATATTATTGATTGTCTAGTCATATTTTTTCGTTGTGTCAGATAGGGACCAAAAATTATTTTATTAATTTTTTTACTAGTCAATCTTGACAACGGTAGCTGGAACGCTACCGAAACGTCGAAATAAAAAATAAAAAACATCATTGTGGTTTGATTCCCAAAATAATAAGAGGAAAAAGAGAGTATGTGAATGGAGATTTCTTCTTCCATGTCACAACATCTTCATTTCTCTTTCACTACTATTTTAAGCTTTCCTACTCGATAAAAAATGTACCTACTATTAGCCACTGAATTGTTATTTTCTTTTACCCTGCCATCAGCAATATAATATAGTCGATAGAAAATGCCTGTCCTCGAGGAGTGAACATTAAGGGTGTGTCGGGAAGAAACTTAAATTATTGATTCAATCCACCATCCATCTTCACATAAATTCTGCAATTATGTCATGCACTCAATATTTAACATTAGTTCAGCTCTGAAAAATGTGTAGCGTTATTTCACGTCTTAGCTGGAAAAGCGATTTTCTTGAGAAAGTAATCACATTAGCGGGTAAGATTCAATTTATGGAAAAAAATGCCGGTAGGTAGTTACTTTGCAGCCCACCATTACTTGATATATCACTCCTGAAGGGTGGTTAGTTGATGAAAATTTGCAATTGCACTCGCAATGACTAACAAACAAATGGGGTCGTCCATCAATTACGTGAGGCATTTTTAAGGATTTTTCAAACCCTGGTGAGATTTAGTTAGATTTGTCTCGACCCCCCCCACCATCAATCTTAAGTGAGACTTTCCAATATTCGAGTTTTCGGTGTAAATGCGCTGATAAATTGAACAAAAAACACAATTTGCGCAATTCCTTTTATTCAAGACTAGCAACAACTTGTACTAGCGAATACTTGTATTACCGTTACCTTCTGTCAGATTATATTCAAAACACATTCTTTATTTTAATCCAACTGAAATTTGACGCAATTTTACATCGTTCCCTGATGTATAGAAATCACGGGATACTTGCCAAGACACCTTTTCTTTCGTCGAGGCACTGCCAGACATTCAGTACCAACAGTGGCATCTTGCTATATTCACTGGAACTTGGAAGGTTTTCTGGATAAGTATATAAATTTGTCAAATTGAATACAGCATTCTTTTGAAGTAGTGTTAAATAATTATTTTCATCCAAAGTGCCCTAAATAAAAAAAGGAAAAATGACATATACTTTCCAACAACCCCTGACCAAACATCAAGCTTTTGACGGTATTATGTATCATATTTTCTCGTCCAGTGAGGATTTTTCATTGGCCAGTAGCGACCATTTGGTCGATTAGCATGATCCTTAACAGAAAAAGTGAAAAAACAAAATGTCCTTCAATTGGATCATATAATTATCCAATATGTTCACAGGAAAATCATCGTCCTCCGTGAGCTCCTGAGCTGGTATTATTCCATGGGGATGCATTTTATTTTCTTCCAGTATGTTAAGAATCGATGAATGGCTGATATTCAATGTTGCGGATGCTTGTCTACTCGATGCATGTGGGTTTTACTGATACTCAAGCATCACATCTTATTCAGTATTACCGCTCAGTGCATTAAAAGCTGCTTTGTCCATCTACCTCTCATGTCCCTTGTGATGTAGACGACAATTTCGGAAATATATCAAGAAATAAGCGAGCAGCTTCCATCCATGTACGGGTTACAGACGAAACCTATGTAACTATTTTGTATGCATTCATGTCAATCCACTTATGTTTTCATGTCGCAGTTAACTAAATTCAATCGAAAACTAAGCACTAAACATTTACTGCGAACTAGAATATAAATTGAATGAACGTGGCAGCTTGGAAGAATTTGCGTTGATACTAATTGATTGGGTGGTCAATATGAGGAAGAAAGACGAGTCCGGATTTAAAAAAACAACGAGAAAGACAACGTGGAACGCGTAAACTACTATAATGACTTTAATATTATTATTGCCCCGTTCAACAATATGGTATTTTAGCCAGATATGTCCTCGATGCAATCAGGAAGAAACTACAAGCATGTTTAGTTTCGTGAATTTTACCATATTGCTGCTGTATAACTTGAGTGGGGAGAAGGAGAAGCAGTTGCTTGTCTGATGAATTTTTTTTAAATGGAAAAAATAACAATGACCAGCAAATTGCATTGAATACAGTCCGGTGTTCAGTAAAACGTACAAAGGTAATTCTGAAAGCTGCACAGCTTCATAAACTGATATCAAAACGAAGCGACAATATCACTTCATCACGATATTGTACCTGTAAATACAGTAAATGGATGGACCAAATCTGCTGCTGAGGCAATCGAATGTGAGGGACAAAAATGTAACAAATTACTCGAATAGATCAACTGCTTTTAAGGAAATAGCAAAAAGTTGTGTAGAAGAACAACAGTTGCTGAAAATTACTGGACATAGCAAACCATACTTGAATGTAGAACATCACAACAAGATCATAAATATTATGCGTGGTAATAGATCTTCTATGAAAGAAAGCAACAAATCTAGTGTTCCGTTAAATTTTATTAATCGTACCTCCACTAGCTGTACTTCTTGTTTGTTTCGTTGTGTTGAGTTATAAGTTTTTCTATCAAAAAATTCAAGCTTGCGCCGTATCCGGTAAGAAAATTCCAGACTTTAATTAGGAGAAGAAAGTATCAATATAACCATCTACAAGAAAACTGTTAAGGTTTTTGCTCACTTTCTTATTATCAATACCTAAGAAGAGACAGTTTTAAGTGTATCATAGCGAATTTATGTAATCAGCCGATTTTGTTTTATGTGTTAATTTATTGCTAGGCCAGCAAAGACTATCTGGTTCCTTTGTACCTATAGAGATCTAATAATGCAATTAAATCATCTCAGTCGATGTTCTTAATAAGTCAAATACTGTTCCAATTCTTAAATTGCTTGGTGGGTGGTTTCAGTCTCTTCCAGACCTGCCAACAGGTCCATATTGGCAAGTCGGAGAATATGTATCTAAATAGGTGTGTCTCCAAAGTTTCCTGTTAGCGACAGACTTCGCAAATTTTATTGATAAGAGAGATTATAGCTTGAAAATCATTCTCCAAACGAACAATTAGCAGAAATGATGGAAAATTATACATACAATATGAAAACGGAGTCGTCAAGTATGAAAAATATGTGCTAGCAGATACAGATGCTACAAGAAAAATACCTTCAAGAGTTGATTGTAAAAATCGACCCAATCATTCGGTTTGGCAAAAGACTAAAATCAGAAACACTTTCAAGAAGAAAAACAAAATTCGAAAACCCTTCCTACACAAAGATTATTGAAAACGATAAAAATTCATGACGAAGACACCTCAGACGGCCTGCAGGCAAAAAATATTTTGCTCATTCTTTTTTGAACTTGCAACGAAGCTGTGAACTGCAAAATACATTATTTCTAACAAAAATTAGACCTAATAGGAGAATTCACGGGACGTATCTCATATTTTGGTGAGAAACAGCACTAACAAAGATATTCATCCCTCTCGTCTATTTTTCAAATTATTTAAAAAATACTAATCCAGAAATCGCAAGTTAGTTACAGGATTCTTTTGAGAGTCAATCCAAATTGGAAACAAGGAAATTTTGTACAAAAACAGCCTATTCGAATGAACAGCATGTCAAAATGGACCAAACTCTGGGCAGAAAAAATTTAATCTATCTACCACTATGTTAGGACCTTGCTAAAAAGGTGTTGGTGAACAAGAAATGATTAAATTAACAGAATAATCACATGCCAACTCTCTGAGATCTTATTTGCAGTTGGACTGTGAACATTATTCAAAGTTAATTGAAAGCTTATGAGAAAAAACACCAGTTCAAGTAAATTTTCCTACTCGTAATGATAAAAATAATGCACAAACGTCTGATTATCTTAACTTTTATGAAAATAAATTAGTTATATTTATGATACAATTGCGTGAAGTTATACTTTTGCGCTCGAGTTGCGAAAATGTAAGTCACGAGCATAACGAGTGCCTTTTTCGCAACAAGTGCGCAAAAGTACTTCACGCACAAGTGTCATGCAAAACTTTATCTACGACCACATGAAAAAAAAGTTCTCTGAAGGGGTTGAGAAACATAAAAATGAATTTTCTATAAAAAAATATATACACAACGAATTCTAATTATTTAAATTCATATGTATAGTGAAATGAGAACAATTATTTGAATTACTAATTATAACATTGGGTAATTGTCTTTTTCCGATGTAACAAATATTTTTCACTATGTCTGACACTTCTGTCAAATTCACTGACAACACAGAAGTTTATACAACAAACGACTAAATTCAAGGCAACTAGATACTAATTACGTAGTGGGATATGGACATTATTAACGCACGCATGTGAAGTTTGCCGTAGGCCGAGTCGTGTAATCACATGAGTTGGTTAATAACTCCTATCCCACGTATCACGTACAACATTTTATCTACAACTGTTTATCAATATTATCAACAGTATATCATACAATTTTATATAAAAAAAGCTGTGGAAATGAATAAAATTAGTTATGTTATCAAAATGTTAAAGTTGAATGAAAAAAAAACTATAAAAGTAAGTTCAAGCGAAAACAATTTTTTTGTTAATGATCTATTATTAAATTGAAGTTCTCTAATTTTACTGCCTTTTGTCGTCTTTTTTTTCGTCGAATACCACTCGATGAAAAATTGTGTAGGCAAAAGGATTTTCAAGGCTTCATCCAGGTTTGTTGCTTTTCAGCAAATTCATTCGCGGAATTGCCAAGTTACATACTTTAAATGCTAAATATTATGTAGTGAACTATAACTTTAAACATTCATGTTTTTGTAGAATAATACATTATTTTCATTTCATTATAGAGGAAATATTCCAACGATATGGCTTCTGTTAATATCTAATATATTTTGAGGGAAAAGGAAACTGAGAGGGAGACATCTACCTCTGACGCATCGCATTTAATCCTATTGCTAACAGGATTTGGAAGCCATTTCAATATCTACTTAAATCACTGAACGCAAGAAAGAAATCCCTTGAAAAAGAATTTAAAATGAGCTCTTATTCTTTTAGCATCTTAACAGAATTCTTAAAACAAATCCTCAAATGTATTTTACATGAATTGGATTATTTCATCACATCCGGTTCCAATTTATTTATAGCGTAATGTGAAGAACACAAAAAATTAATCAGTTATACTATGAAGATAGAACGTTCGGAAAAGCTTAGCGTTCTTTTATCATTTACGGAGAAACGATAAAAAAGGGATTTGATTGAATTATTAACTAAGAGAAACATGGCTGAAATCGTCAGAGCTTCAGAGCAGTACTTAGAAATTATTTATTGATCATGCAATTTTTTGGTTTGTTTTTTGTCAGTGCTGTCTTCAGAACTGTTAATTGCGAAATTACTGTGTATTGTTACTCAATCCAAGTATAGGGTTTAGTTGTAAATAAAATTAATTTGCAGCGGTTCACAATTTGTCGGCGAGATGGGAAAATACCTAAGTTGAAGACTCAGACTCATAATGTGAATTTTCAAAAAATGATTGCCATTGTTTGTATATTTCAATGACATTCACTATTCACTAACCTTAAAGATCTATTGTACCCCCCTTCAACTTAGGTAAATAACGTCCCTCTGCTACCTAGTTATCTCCTAGGTGTTGGCTCTAGGATGTAACGTTGAGGTAAACTTTGCATAGACCAATCGAAAGCTACATTCTACCGATGAGAATCAATTGTTTGCTTGTGAGTAGGTCAAGACTCGACATTATTTATGGCTTGTTCATCTTTTCGGCGTTTTAATTCTCAAAGAGACCTTACCGCATACTGTTGTTATAACGTGAAACAGTGCAGATTTATTTTAATCATAACTATAAACGTTGAGTGATAAATATAAATATATATATATACATCCTTCGGACTGTACGCTACGTCTCGAAGAGTATATGGACTGACTCGTTCAGCAGCCATACATTAGCACATAATGTGTTCTTTTGTTGTGCTGAAGAAGCACTAAAAGAACTAAATAAAATAAGAGATATTAGGTATCCAAATGAGAGCTGAAAACTCAATAAAATGAGTGAAAAAAGGTTTTCGAAATGTACGATTTTATTGAAAATAAAGACAATAATGATGTGGATAGTGTACTCCAAGCTGAGAACTATTTCGATAGGTCTTAGGTATAGTGGACGTGATATTTTCAATGCAGCTATCTAGTCGTATATCTCCTTCAACCCCTTACTGCATGATTTTCAATTTTCTTGTCAAAAAAATATATGCGTTAGAATGACTGATTAGGAGTTATGAAAAAATAGTGAAAAAAATATTTTTAGATATTTGAAGGAAATAAATGTCAAACTTTGACTTGTGCCACATTTGGCACAAAATGAGATAACATTAACAATGTTAATTTTTGACATGTACCAAATTTGGCACAAATTTTGGAAATAAAATAAAAGTAATAAGTATTAATTCAGATTTATTAAAAAAAATAGATTTTATCTCAACAAAAGAGTGAAAATCTTGCCCTATTCCGTGTAAAATTTGCTAAAACAATTGCGATCCTTATTCAGACATAATAATACTGAACATTTGCCACATGATATGTGGGATTTCGCCTCCACAGTATCCAGCTGTTGACGCTTATCATATCCAGGAAATGAAAAAATACCCTTATGTAGGTACCACTTTTTGGATCGAATTTGGATTCGGTAGTATCCTAACATAGAATCGAGAAGATCTACTAACCCCATATAAACATTATATACCGCAACACATTGAGGGCGGGTGATTTCTATATGTGTCCTAGATTACCTGCAGAATCTGTTTACCATCCTTACAGGCTGAGTCCCAACATATGTTGACATGGTTTTCACAATTTTATTATCAAACCATGGAACAACAGATATGTCCACACCATCAACATTGGTGGATAAATCCTATCTTATAATTTCTAAATGACATTAATTTTTTTTGCGATTCTGAAGATGTTTCTGGGACGCCCATGGTACCAACATTATTGCATCAACAAAATATCCATTGAATCTAAGAATTCTAAAATCATTAGTTATTCTTGTGACGAATTTTACAACCTCAATTCCCGATTCTGATCTCCACCTGGGTGACGATTTGGCATTGTCTTGTTATCCAATTCCAGTTTACTATATTTGAAATATATGCTTGTCCGTATGTATCTACTCTATTGAAAAGGCAGAGAGCAATAAACCCTTGTATAATGACCATTTCAAGAGCGTACCTACTGGTGATTCTAAAACTCCCAATAATTGTTAATTTTATCAGCATCCCAAAATCAAGTCTAGTTCTTTTCACGAACTCAATAATAGCTTATTCGGGTTTTGTCATTAGACAGCCGTTGATGTACTTGATGTACTTTTAAACGACGATCGTTTAGTACAAGGGCACGGATTTTATTAACCATTTCTGGAGAAGCATAATATTCACCTACGTAGGTCACTTTTCCTTGGTTTCTTTAATTGTTTTTTCACATAAAAAATAATGTAAATGTAAATGTAAATAATGTAAATTCTTTTTCCCCATATTTACCCAACAACGAAAACAATTTTCTTTAAATGAGTATTAAAGCTAATCTGTCTGTCAGATTTATGTACAATTTTCGAAGATGGCATGGCAAAAACTGAGAACATAATCATCGTAGCGAAGCTGTAGCCAACCTCTTGAAATTCACTCTTCCGTCAAACCACCCTCGTATTTATATCTATAAAATGGTTAAATTATTTGGCCTGCAATGGACATAAACTTTCATTGCAGTTAACCAGAAAGTGGACAAAAATTCGCTTCTAATCGAAAACGATGGAATTGTGTGCTGGAGACGACGGAATTATTTGCGATCAATAAGGAATTTTCGCAATGAGAAAAGAAAAGTCTACTATTTGGACGAGACATGGCTAAACGAAGGATACACCGTCAGAAAAATATGGTGAGATGAAAATGTAAACTATTCCCGTCAAATGTTTTTGTATGGTTTATCTGTGGCAATAAAAGCACCTCGTGGAAAACACATGCGGCTGATTATCACGCGTATTGGAAGTACAGATGGGTTTTGGAAAGATGATTTGTTGACATTTGAGTCAATTAACACCGGAGACTATCGCGAAAATATAATTGCTGATATTTTTTTATGAATATTTCCAACAAATGATAACTCTGATAAGATGTTTTGGACAACGATCCTTATCATTTAAGGAGAAGTGAGAGATTGCCTACCACATCATGGGAAAATGCGAAAATCAGATTTAGAAATTACATTTAACGAGGATATGTTGAAAAAGCAATTGCTGGCAATTGTGCGTATAGTCACGAAACATCGTTTCCCTAGATATAGTATTGACGAAATGACAAAAAATACGGAATAATAGAATACTCCGACTTTCTCCTTACCATTGCGAGCTAAGCCATGTAGAGTTAATATGGACTCAGATGAAAGGATTGGTGGCTAGGAAATACAACACATATAAAATGAAAGATATACGTGCACATTTTGAAGAAGATCTGGAACAAGTTATTGCGAAGAGATTTCTAAAATTCATAACATGTCGTCAAAAAAGAGCAGCAAATGTGGAAATTAGACAATTCCATGGAACAACCCATAGAGCCAATATTTACTCAATTACAAGTTCCTGTCAATAATAAAATTATCATTTCAGTAGGGCATATGATCAATAAATGTTAAATATTATAGTTCAATACTATTATAACCATCCATAGAGATACTACAGATAGAGGCAAAAAGCTATAGGAATGTCTTTCTGAACTCCGGTTGGAGAGAAAGAGAAAGACGATCAGAGGTTTTTTTGTCTTCGTCTGCGTATATATAGCGTACACACTATTGGAGAAATACAACCTAAATCTCCTACTTTATATCTCTATTTCACATGCTGATAGGTTCCGAGCTGGCTTGTCGCATCTATCTGCATCTCTATGATTATAGCGCCTTACAAATTTGAAAATTATTTTTTATAGAGCAGACCATTCACTAGGAAACAACAACTACTTCCCTGGCTATATGCCACTGAGGACATTGAATTACACTTCCGAGTTGAATGGGCTTAGTATATTTGCTCTTTGGAAAGTAGTTTTTGAATTTATAGGCGTTATAATAGTATTTTTGACATCTATAAAGCCAATAGTAATTAAGTTCGGACCAAATCAAAGGTTATCAGATTTTTTATTTTCTGATAACTACTATTCAGTGATAGGATAATATTAATAGCCCCGTGTAGTAAATAAGATCTATAGTTTTAGTGGAATGAATTAATGATATTTTATCAAATGGCTAGTTTTAATAGTTATTAATATCATACCTTTATACTGACAGACTCACCTAAAGGTACGGCTATACCTGTAATTACCAGCGGCCTATGCAGTTTCAGTTGCCCACCCAGTAAGAGTTTTCTATGTTGAAAAAGGTTTCATTATCAAGCACGCTGTAGAGTTCATATAATAACCCTTTTGGTGTGCGTCATCGATTGTTAATGTCCTTCCAATACATTACGTTGGAAGAAATGGAAAAAAGGCAGGTCTGTGATTAATCATAATCAAAATATTACACCAATAAACAGCTTGAATGTATTACAAACGTCATCCCTAATCTCTCACTTGAGAAATTTCATTAGTTGATGTTTACATTACGCGCAAGTGCGACCTATCTATCGGGAAAAATTATATCATTCAAAAAAGAACGTAGACGTACCTTTCCTAGCGGCAATGTGTCTTACGTCTTCTAAATTGCCACTGACAGTTCTCGTCAGGTCTGTACTTTGTTGTTTACAGGCAATTATTATTTATGAAAAGTGAATATTAATCTTATTATTTTATTTATTCGAATAATACAAAAATATGTATAGATACACGGAAAAACATCAGTATTTTGGAAGTTCTCAAATATTTTCAGTTAGAAAAAGAAGCTGGTAATTATTAAATTCATAGCCTTTTCGAATTTGGCTGAATACGATCCTGTTAATTTTATTTATCAAATTTAAGGTTAGCTATATGTCAAAATAGCAAATAAAATAAGCGACATGCCAAAAACTCGGATATACCTCTCAAACAATGACGCACACCAAGATTTCCGATTTCCAGTTGTGACTCCGCCTTTGTTAAGGGTTGAAGACAATTGCTAAGTGCTAAAATATTGAAATAATATGCCGTTAGATTCGATATCATTTGAACAAAATAATTTTCATTGTTCTTTTCACCGTTTGTTTATATCACAAATTCCTATTATATTATTTCCCCTGAATCCATTTGGCTATTCCATAACCAACAATCTGATATACTAAATAACTGAATCAATCAGTTTTCGCTTTACCCTAGTGAACCAAAATAAACAGAACGTTATTTCACCAACAACATAGGCATTCGAAACCATCTGAAAACCTTAGAAGTGGGTTAATTTAGACCACAGCGGATCCTTCCTGTACACGTCTATACCTATACTGTGCTTTTATCTCCACTTTAGATAAAAACATTTTAGTCCGTTTCGGAATAATCAACTGTACAGCTCACAGGTGGGCAAAACTTCAGACATTGAAAATGCAGCAGTTTTGACACAATTGACGTTAGGTTCAGCATGTCATTTATCACATTACCTCATGGTTGAATTGTGTTTTTTCTAGACTTCTCACAAATAAGGTAGGGAGGTATTATTTTATTTTGAGTATCATAATAAATATTCTTTCCTAATTTATTGACTCCGGTTTTCTTAAATGATTAAATTTCACATAAACTGCACTACCAACCACTATCACAATAATTTTTAACAACGTACGGTGTCCATTCCAATTTTCAATAATTTAAATATTTCTGGTTCTTACTTTGAGCTTTTGTCATAAGTAATGTCTACTATTTGACTACTAAATAGAATATGAAATAAGGACCCTTAACAATGGCCGGTCTGTTAGTGACGTCATTCTGGAATGGTCTATTAGGTCAAATAAAATTTACTATGGCCTCCTTGGCCAAACAAAAATATGGTTTCGGTCTTTTGGAATACACAAGAGTTTTAACTTTGGGGAATGGTAATTCTATTTCGTTTTGAGGATTAGTCTTATAAACTTAATTTCGGACTTGTTTTTGGTTAACTTGTACTTTCGAAATAACATACATTTCTGATTAGCTTGGTTTCATTGTTATATTATCTTATAAGCTATCTGCGAACTGGAACAATGGATAAAATGATAACAATGTTAATATTACACGAGTAGTACGAATAGGCGATTATTATATTCATTAATATCTTTCACATCACACAAATTTAATAGTTATTTATACATTTATGCAAGTACAAAAAGTAAGTATTTATCGCACGCGACGTGAAACTGTCCAAGGAGGCCGTTTTTGTGCAAAAACTTGGTGAAAATACCAAATAACTATTTAGATCCATATATAGGAGGTAATCCATTTCTAAAATTTTGTAAACATCCAATAATGGTTTCCAAAGAAACACAAAAACCACAGCGTATACATTTATAAAACACACTAATAAAATCGACTGCAGAAATCTGTTTACCATTGCATGAACAATACAAAACTGACCAGATGTCCAAATTAATTTTTTGAATTAAACTAACTGTTTCTATTTTATTCCACTATTTAACGAAAAAATTAATGACAATTCCAAAATATCGAGATGATTTTTTCATTAAATAGTGGAATTAAAAAAGTGATATGAGCAGCTAAATTGTTTTCCCTGAACGGTCATATTAGGTAACGTGATCTGAGTTGACTAATTGATTTGACAAAGTCTGGGCTCGTTTACTAAAATTTTAAAATCATTTTTAACTGTCGTAAAACAAAGTACTAAGGATATAAATATGATTCTGAAAATTTCATGTCAATAGAATATGTCGTTCTCCTGATACAACCAATTAAACAAGCATACCGAGAGCGGGGCGAAGACTGTGACTGTGACGTCACTATATATGTATGCACATTGCGCTTCAGACTGTATCGTCAGTCGCATCGAATTTATTTCTTTTGTATTACTTCTTACAGAGTTTTTGTGTTAATAAAATAAAATGTGTGAACCGAATATTGATAATATTTTCTGGCAATAACAATACTACAAAATTAATAGCATTGTAGAGCAATATGCATTATTAATTTAAACATTACCAACAGTTATCTTTATGTTGCCGGATTAAGTGTAATAAACCACTTTTCAAATACTTCTGACATACCTTCATCCTTCTTTTTAACTTCAAAAACCAATAATGTATTTCCTACCAAACCCATTCTTTTCTATATTGTTTTATATCTTTCATGGCATGTTCTTCCGATGAACTTTGACGATTTCTTCCCAAATATGTATATAACAAATAAATAGTACCTACATTTGATTCGTCAAAAGGTGACACAGATAAATTAAATTTATTTCAAGAAAGTCTGAACGTTTCTTTGAAGCTTGCAACATTTTGTCCAGCACAGATAACATTTTTGTTCTTCGAACGACATTTTTTATTCACTCATCACAATTTTTCAAAAGTCCTGGTATTCCACCAATATTTTCTGCACTATATAATGTTCCTCTACTTCAGTATTCCCTTAAAACTCGCTAGACCGACTTTACTACTTTTAAAAAAATGTAAAGTAATAATGTACTATATATTTATTTGTCAGAACTATCAAAAATGAAAAATATCAGCTGATGTCAATATTAAAAAGTGTTGTGTGAAACTGGGCTGAATCTGACCAATCAGAGGTCTTCAGAATTGCCAACTTAAACTCAAATCACTCCTCCTGGTTTTTAAATGAGGTATAAAACTGTAATATACCTATACTCCCTGTATAATAGATTAACCAGTGACACAAATTTCAAGTAAATTGATGAATAAATATTCAATGGTCAGCACAAATATTTCCCTGATGAAACTAAAGCATACTCTCCAAGTTTCTTTAAACAACTATCATAATTTCAATAACGATAGGGATTATATTATTAGAAAACGTATAATAATAGACAAAGAATAGTACATTGTTTACCGGGTAGGAAAAGCTTAACATTCCTGGACGACTGTGAAGATTGCTAAGTCGAGGCGCAAGCCGAGACTTAGCAACACAGAGTCCAGGAATGTGGCTTTTCCTACGAGGTAAACATACTATTTTTCTGCAAATCGTTTAAAATTCGACAGATATTGATTGATTAAAAAAAACGCGATAATTTTAGTAGAACATTTATGTAGAACACTAACAACTGTACGGAAATATCATTTCCTTACAGTAAGGAAGTCCTGACTTTTTCTTCAAGAAGTTTTGACAGGAATGTCAAAATTTCCTAGCGATTTGCGGAAAAATACTGTTACTAGCTAAGTACATAGATAACATAACACTGGCTAAGTATTCAACAAACCGATCAGCGCGGCGCTTGGCTGTATCCGCTCTCTGAACGTGAGACTTCATATATGATGACGTCACGCCAGGATCACGGAGAGGAGCGCTGTTTCATGTTTATAATTAATTTTAGGCGACTTATAAGTCTCACAGACTTCTAATTTTTTGCACAGAGCCTCAAAATGATGTGCTCTTCCCAATGGAAAAATAAAAAAAAGTATGTAAATGAGCCCATTGCCCTGGCTATTAAGTATAAATTGTATTTACGGCAAGTAAATTTATATTTCTTCTGATAAGCAGACAAATGACTTGAAGTATAGTGAATAAACCATAATTAATATAACATTGTTGGAATATTCTAAGGATCTTCTTCGTTTGTGTCAGGGAGTATTTGGTTTGGCATAGTTACGTCAAGAAAATTAACTGAGATGGTTGCGCTTGTTGTGCGCTTAGGGGGTTTGGGATGGAATGTTTGCGATTTCATCTGCTTTCAAAGGGTAATTTGGATCTCAAGGGGTTGTTTATATTGGTAGGTAATTAGAAAGTTCGGCTTATATCGACTCAAATGAAATTCTACAATTTTTTTTCCAGAAGTTTTCCAATGCTAGTTTGTTTCTTAAACAATGGCATGCTGTGGAAAATTCAATATTCTGTATTGGATAGATATTTGATAACTGGAAAGTTTCATTGAAATTTCTATAAACTGGTTACTACTTTATTTCGGTGTTGTTTTTCATATCTTTTTCAAGTAACACAAATCCATTTCAATAATTGAATAGAAGTGATAAGGCTGAAATGGACAATTTATTACTAAACAGTAATTTGTATTAGGGCAAAGTGCGTTTATGAACATATTTGCCTGGATGCCGCTTGATATGATGCAATACAACCTGCAGATCGCAAGATTTCTTGATCGAAAGCATATGCAGTTGAGGCTTAGTTGATTAATTTCTACAATTCGATGCTATCGCAATTTTATCGGTTTGGTGCAATTTTTAATTAGTTTTGTGTTACCAATCAACTAACTATTTCTGATAAAACAATGATTGTGATGACTGACGTTTTGTCATTTGTGATTCGATGATCGATAGTAATTCACTCAGTTTTTTCTTTCGCTACCTGTCAAATCGTGATAAAATAACTCTATATATTATGTTTGAATAAATTATTTTTTCAACTCAATGTCTACTTTTTTCTTTCTACTCTTGGTAGAGTGGGTATGCATCCAAGTATGTGGCATCCATTAATCAATTGTTCTAGTTTCGTGAAAATCTCCAATGTCTCCTGTAACATCGGGTTTGGGTTTGGGCAATAACCTTATTCTACTTGTTTGTATTAGACACGTTCTTTTATTTACCGGTAGATCCACCAATCGACCAACTGCGTTTTTATCCTGATTGGTGGATTGTAAATTGAAGAAATGATGCGTTCATTCATTACTGTTGCATCAACCAAAATAACAAACCACTCCACCGTTGTATCGAGGTGGTGGATAAATTTTGTAGTTTTCAAAATGACAGCTTAACCTCGAAAAACTAACGATTTTTTGAAACGGTCAAAGAAATGGACGAATTAATAGAAATAAATTTAAAATGTGGTAACAAGGTATTGACGGCGCTATTAACAGCGTCAGAAATTGAAGAAATTTCAAGTCAAACTATCAGATGCTACTCCGAGATCTAGAGGCAAAAATAACTACAACACTTTTCAAAGTATGTTCGTTCATTTCGTAAATTTTTGCTAATAACAACAATCAACCTAGAAATGGATTGTCAGATGATTCAAACAACAACAACTGCGTTTTTTTATGTGCTACTGATGACACTAATGTCGTTGCAGCGGAGACTGACGTCATTCAACCAGTCATTTAACCAATGGTGAATAAATGATGTGAAAAAAAACGTGCCTAATATTGAACTTGATAGTGAAATGCCTTCCATTTAAAATAATCACGCCTACATGTGTCATAGGCTACCGCTGCATATACTGACCTTGCAAGAACTTGCCGCAATTTCTTGAAATATGTATTGCTTCATGTCAAGCGACCTGAAGCGCTAGCGCAGGTTAAGGCATCTTCAAAGACTTCGTCCCGAAAAGGGAAAATCAAGAATGTCAAGAAGAACCAAGGATAATATTAATTTAAGCCTCCGTTATTAGCCACTACGGTAAAATAATGAACCTCAGCTTCCACTGAAAACCACAAGATGGGGAGAGGATATGGTTTTATTCAAAATTTGGATCATATTATATTCTCGGAACTGGTAATTTAGTTGACCAAATAAGTGGTCAATGGTTGATTACCATTATAATCTTGAATAAATACTTGATCAACCGTGTACCGGACAAATAATCACGTGTCGCTCCCCACTACTCACTTCTCATGCCAGTTTGTATCATTCGATACAATACCGAGTGATATATTTATTGAGATGTTATAGTTTTCGATTTAATTTACATTTCTTATCTGTTAACCAGAGGTAACGAGGCAACGAGGGTGAATTATTATCTGGTTTGTTGTTGATACGTTGTGACCCTATTTATTATAAAATTTATATCTCTATTATTTTTCCGTCTTATTTCGATTATTTTTTATACAGTGTGGAAACCACTTATGGAATGAAATTCTTTATGTCATTATTTTAGAAAATTATAAAAAATGCAGAGACACGTCAACTTTTGAATTGAGTTGTGCATTATGTAAACATAAATGTAAATGTACAGGGTGATTCACGTATGTATGCCATAGTCGGAGTTGTTTTTTTAATGAAACACCCTGTATATTTGCATACTTTTGAAATCCTCTTAATGAACCGATTCCAACAAACTGAATAATGTATGGTCAATTATGAATTATACAGGGTGGAATTTTTATTTTTACAGTCATCAAACACATACATAAAATACCTGATGTATTTGATTTTAATACATTAAAATAAATGCTCAAAATGTTCTTTACCTAGTTGTTGGCAATAGCACAGTCTCCTATAGAACTCATTAACTTCGTTCAAAGTTTGAGGTGAAATATTCCGTATTTCTGTAATTATCCTGTCTTTGAGGTCTACAATGCTAGTTGGTTGTGTTGCATATACTTTGTTCTTGAGATAATCCCACAGGAAAAAATCTTACGGCGTAAGGTCTGGCGATCTAGCTGGCCACTCGATAGTACCTCTTCGTCCAATCCATTTATTGGAGAAGATTTTACTTTTCCAGTATAAACTGTCAACACATCAACAACTGACAGAATAGAGAACAATCCACATTATTTACCGATTTAAAACAATCCACATTATTTACCGATTTTGTCTAATTATTGGCGTTTTTAGGCAATTTTTAGGTATTTATGATAAAATTCATGGGCGTAGCAGGTTTTGTTTAATCTACAAATACGTCTAATAATTAGTTAGTTTAGATTTTTGATAAATCCATATTTAGCTAATTTCAAAAAGTACCAATATTTCAAGTGTAATAAATTATTAATTTTAAAATTTCACCCTGTAAAATCCACAATTGACCATACATTATTTAGTTTTTTGGAATCGGTTCATAAAGTGAATTTCAAAAATATTCAAATATACAGGGCATACTTGCGTGAGTCACCCTGTACATTTACATTTATGTTTACATAACGCACAACTCAATTCAAAAGTTGACGAGTCTCGGCATATTTTATAATTTTCTAAGATAATGACATAAAGAATTTTATTCCAAAGTGGTTTCCACACTGTATATAAATTTTGTATGACGCTTTTTTTTCCTCCGTGTGTACGTCATGTTTGTTTTACGTTTTTAAAACCACAGGCAACTCTATCCTATCCTAAACTGGCACGAAGACAAGAACACTGTTGCCAGCTACTGCCTAAATTATTTACCAGATCTTAGCCTAAATACCGAAAATATTAAAAAACCATGACAAATCCCTTAATTTTACTCAAACCTACAAAAACAAACAACATTCAATTGAATAAATTAATATAAATAAATGAAATCACTTTTAAACTTCTAACTTAGCTTTATGTGAGTTATTATTATAAAGAGAAGATATAATGCGAGATCTTTGATTGTCTATATGAAAAACGCTTTGAAGTCGTTCGTGTATAACTAATACTTTCGCTATTAAAAGTTAACAAGCCAATATTATTGCATTACACACGTTGTACCAGTGTACATTTAGATTATCGAGAGTACGAAATCTGTTACAATTGTACCCGTTCTGGCAACACTGGATTGGAAAATTTTAGAGTCTCATATCGGAAACTATCCTCTCAATTTATACCTATCACTCGAATGATACTGATTCAGTCAGCTCCCTCTGATGCCAAATCGGTTCAACCAAATAAGACTGAGTTTTTGGCTACCATATTTGAATTACGGCGCTAATTATGCCGCTTTTATTTCATTCAGTTCTTGATAAAATAACAATATTTTCGCTGCATTGTCACACATTTCTCTATAAAATACTGTTATGAAGGATGTGTCCCCTTTATATCATTTCAATCTTCATTGCGCAAAATTGGGGATATTTGACAACGTCTGTTGAATTTATTACTAACAAGAAACCCATATAAATTATGATGCACACTACCTTAACAGTTTGGCAATCGATATAACACCTTTATATGTCTTATCTAAAATTATTAATAAAAATTAACTGAACGAAAAACGTAAGCCATGTTTTTACGGTCATATTTTCATTCAATAACGGGCCCTTAAACTACTCCACCAAAGTTAGTAATATGTAATAATTTGGAGGTATTTTGTTCATGCATGTGAACGTTTTCTATGTCAAAATTATATTTGTTCTCAGGAACTGAGAATGTTCTATGTATCATTTAAATTATAAGCTGCTTATTTATGTGACATGGAATGATTTGAATTATATTGTATATACACATAATTATTATGTGTTGGTTTTCTGCAAATTGGAAAGTCAAGTATATTATGGATCTTTAAATTGTTGAATCAAGAAAATTTATTGTAACTTCAAATGTAAATTTGATATTTGGTGTTTCATTCTAAACAATCCATTAAGATGTTTGCCAAAGTGGGTGATATTAGTGAACTTTATTTTGAATATATACCTTATTGTCAATAGTGGAATAGATTTGATTTTTCACGGTGAGAATGCGCTGCGAGACTTCTTTGATTCACACTTGGAAAGCTTAAAGTTGTTAAGATTTGAAAAATACATATATTGTTATTTTGTTTTACACAATTCTATTTATCGTAAGAGACATCCTATATAATTTATTCTTCAGAGAGCTACACTACCTATGACAAAACTCACACAGAAATCCTCCGCCTTGATAAATCCATTTGGTGGAAGAAATTGAAATTTTCCAATTTCGTCAATGCCTGAAATATTTAATATCCGAAGTAGATGTGGGACAGGAATAGGAATAGATTATTTTTAAATTTCTTATCTGTCGAGACGAACGTAAAATATAAAAAAAAGTAAACGATAAGAAGATGAAGGAAAATATTGACTAGCTTTGATATTTTTTTTTCACTAATTTTCTTAATGACAATTTTCTATTTTCTCATTTTCCAATAACTTTCAAGATGTAATTTTGGAAAGGAAATGATTCAAATCATATTTGCAGCAGAACAACGCTTTGGCAATACCCTCAATGTAACTCTTTTGCAACACTCTATTTCCATTACAATCTATTATAACTGAAACAGTGTACCTATAGTTTGGCAAGTTTATCTGAAGCTATACGGCATCGGTAAGAGGCGAGGAACAACATGGCGCATATCTGTCAAACGTACAAATGGCGTACGGTACCTATTTTACCAAGTAAAACTGAAAATACAAATGTAACTGACAATACCAACGCCACTGGATAAATCAATATCAGTCAATTGACGAAGTGAGAGGGAAGATCTCACGCACGCGCTTGCCAATAAGAAGTCAGATGGTCGATACAAATCACCAATTATGTAATTCGGAGGGTGTGGTCATTATGGTTTTCGTACAACGCTGCCAGAGCTTCAAAAAGCCCATAACAAATTTGGAAAAGTGTTCATCTTCAAATATTCATAAATTGAAAAAATAATGTTAATAGAATAAATCCAAGGAAACAAGCACATTATAAAATTAACGTTCAATCATAATTTTAATATTGTTAATAATAAAGAGACCCTTTTCTAATTATTATAACTACATAGTTAGAACCTCAGTTTTGTCATAGTTAAAAGTGGCAATGTCGAATTTTTCGACTGCATTCCTTTCACGGTTTCAGATAAACTTGCCAAAGTATACATTCTATATACTTTTCTCAGTATTGGAAGTATACAGTGATGGTCAAAGTTGGAGAACCAAGTAAGTATCTCTGGAATTATTATGAATATCCAAATGAAAGAACCCCGCACAAATCTATGTAAAATGGGTCCCAGTCGAATCGGCTGGAAATTTAGTATGATGTAGTTTATAATGTCCTGGTCAAAAGTCTCCACTGGCCGAGAAATAACTTATGAATAGATTTTGAGATACAGGGTGTCGGAAATGCGAAGAACCGGATAGTCCACTTAATGAGATAATGAACAATATGGCTATAATGAATAATATTTCCAAGAGTTGAGGATAATCGTTATAATCATATAACAATTTCGAATAGAAAGTTTCAACAATATTTATACAGGGCTATTCATTTCTTTGACGATATGTGAGTATTTATTTCTACAACTGATAACAAAAATCTTAGTGCAACACGTTTGTCCTTAACATACTGGATTATTTCCAAAGGGGTTATTTAGATTTCAAGGCTCACTTTAACAGGCCAAACAATTTGCAAGAATTGGACAGAAGAATAACCAGATATATACAAAGAATTATACTCAATGTTGAGAGAATTTACAAACCGACTTGTCAAGAAGTGAACGGTGCCCAATTTTTACATTCAATACCTACATCAATTTGGTTAATCCCGTTAATCCTGTTTATTTTACTGCAATTCACTTGCAATTTATTCAGTTTCAGTTGATAATATAATTATTGACTTTTACCTTCCTCCAGATACTTTTTTTGTAAATATATCGGTTGGCATTGAAATAAAAGTTATTGCACCCTTTATTTGTGTACTAACGAAATGCTTCCTATGAAATTGAAATAATATACAGGGTATCATCAGGAACTTCAAAATATACTCCACCTCCGGTTAAACCGGAAATTTTTAATGGTTAAAAAATTTAGAACCAATTCGCTCCGTTTACTAATTTAATGTCAGTTGATTTGGAACCATTAGCTCCACCTTCAAAAATCAGTTGCGAAATTGTTCCCGTTTTTGTCTGCCAATATAAGAAGTTCGAGAAAAAAAATGGTCTTTAGAAGGTTACGTATTATAAATTTGTTTCAATCCTAAGCTCGACAGGTGAAATTATGTTCAGTTGCCCTAAGGGCCTGTACAGCCGGCCCTTGCCGACTTTCCAACGTAAATTAATTGTGAAAATGTCAAGAGATATTCCCAGGATGCGAAATTTCGCGTAAATCAGCAAGTTCCAGCTCTCAAGCCACAATAAGACCTCCTCCACTTTGCTGCGTGTTTGGAATATCTACAAAGGGATTTATAGATAATGCTCTGGAAAGCTGTCGCAATTTAGAGCTCTGTAGTTGAACAGCTTATCTAAAAACTTATATATATGTATATATATTATAAATTTGTTTTCTTAACGCATGAATGTTTCGGCACTTCTTGAAGTTTCATGCGATACATGTATTCTTAAAGTAAATTATGAAATCAAACAATTTTATTTTGTTAAATCTACATTATATTTAAACTTAAAGTGACGCGTTTCGCTAACACAGTAGCTTTTTCAAACGAATCAA